>PVHP010011457.1:0-45276 GCA_004024765.1 Zapus hudsonius | reverse complement strand
TGCTGTTTTAAATTTATACCGTTCTAGTTTTCTGAATATTAATTTATAATGTAACCTCAGGCTCATGTCACTTGCATTATGTTGAACATTAATTTATACATGCATAACACTTCACAAGTAAATTGTTTGACAGGAAGAGGCCAAAGTTTTCTCCAGGTATTTGGAGGGGAGAAAACTACACAAAGTCGGGCTCATTTCTGTAAACAGTGTTGACCAGGACTCTGTATTTTGAGAGCAGAATGAAGCCCTCAGGTAATCAAAGTCAGTATGTGGGGTCATTGTTGCAGTCAGCTTTCTAGTTGCTGCTTAGGAAGAACCCAAGCAAAGGTGGCTTGTTGAGGAATGGGTTTATTTGGCTTACGGACTCGAAGGGAGACTCCTTTCTGGCAGGGAAAACGATGGCATGAGCAGAGGGCTGGACATCACCTCTGCCACAGCACTGCAAACAGCGGCAGGAAGGTGTGCCAAACACTGGCAAGGGGAAGCTGGCTTATAACCCCATAAGCTCGCCCCCAACAACACAGCTCCATCGAGGTTGTAAAACCCAAACTGCCATTAGCTGAGGAGCGATCTATCAGAACACATTCAATTGTTTGTGGGGGACACCTGGATCAAACCATGACAGTCATGAAGTTTGGTTGTTTTCTACGTGGGAACTGTGTGAACTATGACTTATAGACACAGACACGAGTGGGACCTGGCCTGTTGACATGTGAAAGGCTCCATACACAATGACCAATCCAAGTACACAAAATTATTTCAAAAATGTTATATAGAAAGGAAACAATAACTTCTACATATTTTATATATTTTTTGTTTATTTATTTGAAAGGAGAGAGAGAGAGAGAGAGAGAGAGAGAGAGAGAGAGAGAGAGAGAAGGTTACTACAAACTCCAGATACATGCACCACTGTGCGTCTTGCCTTACGTGGATACTGGTGAATCGAATCCAGGTGGTTAGGCTTTGCAGGCAAACGCCTTAACTACTGAGCCACCTCTCTAGTCCAAACGTTTACATATTTTATAAAAGCACAGAGGCCTTGTGAGGGGCCTCGGAGTGAATGGAGAGAGCAGAGCGGCACTGTCCAGTGAAGCATGCTCAGTAGCAGAGGTTCCCTTGGTATTGTACGTGGAACCTTGGACACTCAGAAGTAAGTGCCACTGGAAAGCTAATGTCCGTTTCATTGAATCATTTAGAATGTAAATAACATCCACGGCTTATGGCTGGACCTTGACAGTTTAAAGCACATGTTCACTTATTTCAGAGTAATTCAGTGACATTTACATAATACATAAATATGTATGATCACAGGATGGGCATCCCAGGCCCCCAGGTGTGCAGTCCTCCAAGATTCCAAACTCTTGAGAGCTGACATAAAATCACAACACCTGACCTCCTTTGACAGGTGGCAATTAAAACACAGGTTATAAAATCACTTTCAGCCTGTATACATAAGGTGTAATGAAGCACATTTTATTAAGACCTGGGTCTCATCCCCAAGAGATCTTGTGTGTGTGTCCAGATGTGCAAACAGTCCAAGTTAGAAAAAGAAATCTACAACACTTCTATCTCCCAAGCATTTCAGATAAGAAAAACAATGTATACATACATATGCTGCATGTAGATATAGACACACGTGTATATGTTTGTGTATGTATATACATGTATATACATATATATGTATATTTGAGCTGAGGTTGTAGGTCAGTAGTAAAGTTCTTGACTAGCATGGGTAAAGCCCTGCAAAAGACAAAAAAGAATTATTAAAGTTTCTACCATTTGGGTCTAGGGATGTAGCAAGGTTGTATAGCACTTGCTTTTCATGCTTGAACCCCAGCACCAAAACAAACAAACAAACAAACAAATTATACACATAGTTGACAGCCACAGACGTGTTCCTGGAGAAACACATGAACTTCCCAAACCAAGCACAGCTCCTGCATATCAATCCCCTCGCAGGCAGGCAGGCAGGCAGAGGTTGTCTGCATCTGAGCGCTGCCTGCAGGCTGCTGGTTCATGGCTGTGTACTTCTCACTTCTCCATCCTCTTCCCCCTGGGAGGGGGAAGGGCTTAGAACCAAGATGCTGGGCCTGCTCTACATTTTTCTCCCAACTCTCTAGTGCCTTGATTTTTGAGTTCCTTGTAAAAGCCAGCAGGGCAAGCCCTCACTGCCATGATTTTCCTTCACAGTATGGAACTCCGTTCTCCTACCAAACAATAACCCAAGCTCCTTTGTTCTTTCTCCCCAGCTGGCCGACATGGTGAGTAATCTTCACTTACAGCACGCTTTGCTCAAGCTCCAAAATGTCGCACACCTGCAGAGATTAGCTGGAGTACTGTGCTGCCTGTCTACTGTGCACCGATAGGAATCTTATCTGGGCTTCCGTTGCTGCCTCATAAGGGTAGCAGCTGGGCCTCTGATGACTCATTCGGTTTTAGATGAGGGCCACTTGCTATTTCTCAACCAACTGGAAGACCTTTTGATGAATACTTCAACGACAGCCATCATTATTCTCCTTATTATTAGATTTTATACTGACATATCTCCCTCCTTTCTCTCTCTACCCCTTCTCCTGTTCTCCCCTCCCCTCCATCTCCCTCTCCTGGCATATCTTCTCTGTAGCTCAGTGACAAAGGATTAAGATGCAGAGGGCAGAATGAAAATCAGAACGGTTAGATAGCAAGCAGCGAATGTGCAACTGAGATAACACTAAAGCCTATGGAGCTCCTGCCTGGCCTAACAATTTCAGTGCTGGTTTTTAAGTGCTTAACAATGATAGTTACTTGATATCATAAACCCATCACCAGTCTGATATACATCCACATCCTTATGATTTTTACGTAAATTTACCAATCCCTTACCCTCTGCTTGCTCGTCCATCTATTCAGTCAGCACTTCTTGAAAGCCTACTGTGTGCCAGTCCCTGTTTTGAAACTGGAATACCGAATCGAATAAGAGACAAGAAAGAGTCTTATCTTTGTGAACTCTCATTCTTGTGGAGGGTGGAGATAACGACTGGATAAACAAATGAAAATCCAGAATGCCATGCTTGCTGGGGAAGAGGTGTAAGAGAGGAATGTCAGGGGAGGGGAGAGATACTTTTGGATGGGAGCTCCTCTTGGAGGAATGACAAGGAGCCAGCTTTGCAAAAGCCAAGTTGAGAGAAGTGGACCACAAGCACAAAGGCCACGGAACAAGGCAGGCCTAGGCATTGCCTAAGAATGGACAGCGTCCAGTATCACAGAGCCAGTGAGGAGGAGAGGGGGAAGCAGGGGCTGCATAGAGCTGGGCTTTGCAAGTTCTAATAAGGGGCTGGATTTTGTTGGCATTACACTGGAACAAAACACCCAAACAGAAGCAGCTTATGGAAGAAAAGAGCTTGCTTCCAGCATGCAGTTTCTAGAGGGTTCATCATGGTGGGGTACGTATGACAGGAGCAGACAGCTGGGTGTTGCATCTGTTTCATCAGCAGGAAGGAAGCTCCTTGGCAACACAGCTCCTCCAGCAAGACTCCACCTCCAAAGGATTAATTACAAACCATGAGGCTGTAGGAGACATCTTTCATTCCAGCCACCACAGAGCTTGTTAAGGAGTTTGTTGAAAGCATTGATGGAAGAGTGTGATATGATAGATGATTAAATTTTTAAGCTTACTTGGGCTTCTGTGGGTGAGCACACTTGGGGGATAGGGTCAGTATAAAATCTAGAGAACTCATTGTCAGGGTATTGGGTACCCAGGCACAGATGATGGTGCCTTAATAGGGGCTATTGGAGTCATACATCAGTGACATGGCACTGGTCCAGGCTGATTCTCACTTCCCTCTGTCCTTTGAATCGGGGGCAGCCATCAGTATGCGCCCTCACCACAGAACCGTGTTGGCTAGGTTTCCCTGCACTCATCCATCCTTTGGAGGAGTTTCCATTCCTGGGAATGACAGTGATGCAACTTCCTGTTGCCTGGAATCCTCTGGATTCCTGGAAGCTAACTCAGTTCCAGGTTGTACTTCATCAGCTGAACTAGCCCTTGGGTGTTCTTTCCCTGAAAACTCAAAGTTTTTCCTATCTTCAACCAGGACTATCAATATTTTCTTCCCTTTATGTCAAAATTAAACCTGAAAAAAACTAAACCTGAAACTTTATTGTTTTCATCACCATATGCAAGCAGCAACTCAAGCACAAAGCTGATAGATCCAATTCTCTGTTTGATCATAATTCTCGTTTTTAATTGTAAAATTAACATGACTTCCATTTTTAAAAATCTGTCCATCCCACTAGTTAGACTAAGAGGCTAATAAATGATATCCCATCTCTGTTAAGATACATGGTTTGCTTTGGGTTTGAACCTTTATTCTCACTGGCCTTGATGAAGTCAGAGATCAGAAGGAGATGGTGATCTGGTGCAGAGATGGAAAGGCCCAGGTCACAAGCAGAAGCCATCTCCTTGCCAGCCTGAGCTAGCTCAGCAAGTCCAAGGTCAGGAGCTGGCTTACGAAGAGCTGGTAGGTGTCACACTGCGCTCCTTACCTCTGTACATTTGATCATGTGTGAGAGAGAGACAGGATGGAACCCAGGGCCTTGCGCATGCCGGGCAAGTGCTGTACCACAGAGCTACCTCCCAGCTCTGCTCGCTTGCTGGCATGTGGATAAAAGGAGGCACCCCTCCAAGGGAAACATCACTAACCTTTGACCAATTTACACCCCCAAAGTAGGCAGCTCAGTGTTATTCTTACACCTGTTGTATAGAGCTGCTCTTTACTTCTTTTTCATTCATTCCATATTCATGAGAAGTCGACTCTGTGTCAGGGATGACTAACCTAGAAGGTTACCATCTCTATCTCCACACAGCATCAATCAATGGGAGAAACATATTCATCAGGTAAATAGAAATTGCCAGCTGTGATCAGTGCTGGTTCCTAAGGCTAGAATGAATGAAACAGAACCAATGAACAATGATACATAACCCTACTATGGACGCATTAGACTTCAATAAGCATAATTCAGTTTCTCTACATAGTAAGGAATGTTATTGGTTAACTTGATTTTGTAACTGTTAACTAAAGTGTTTTCAGGAAAAGCTTTCCTCATTCCCCTTGGAATGATGTAGTTATTCTCTCTCAGCAGAGATGGTGAGGGTGTGTTATGATAATAGCAATGCTAATATTAGTTGAGTACCTACTGTGTGCCAGGCACCATATAAGTGCTTTACTTGTGCTGTTTCATATCACAGGCCTGTGAAATTGATGTTATGACTCACATTTAATTTTTTTTTATTTGTACCAGCAAGAGAGAGAATGAGAGAAGGAGGGAATGGGTGGGCATACCAGGGCCTCCAGCTGCTGCAAATGAACTCCAGATGCATGTGCCTCTTTGTGCTTCTGGCTTTATGTGGGTACCGGGGAATCGACCCAGCTCATTAGGCTCTACAGGCAAGCACCTTAACTGCTGAGCCATCTCTCCAGCTCACATTTTCTAGATAAGGAAATGGAGGCACAGAGAAGACAGAAGTAATGTGAACATGGTTTTGGAGTCAGTCTCTGAATATCCTTTTCAAAAGATTTTAGTTAGCATACAGCGATTTAGATATCTTTCATTCTAGCATTTTCAAATATAATTTGTTTCTGTTGAGTTCCAGCCCCTTTCCTATCCCCCTCTCTCCCAGTTTTCCTTCCCCAATATCTTCTGTCTTTCTGTTTATGTGTCACTTGTATCCTTTTCCTCAGCCCTCTTCTGGCTCATCTCTATATTTGTCTTTGGTTATTGCTCTCTCTTTATAGATTTTATCCACATTTGCCTCCTATGTATACATATTATAGGTATTACAGTTATAGATATTATAAGCTAAGACCTGCATATCAGAGAGAAAATGCTATTTTGGTCTTTCTGAGTCTGAGTCACTTTACTTAAGATTCTTTCCGGGTCCATCCATTTTCCTACAAAATTCATTTTTCTGTACTGCTGAATAGAAGAATTCCATTGTGTACCATATGTACCCATTCACTTGGTGATGGGCATCCAGACCGATTCCCATTCTTAGCTACTGTAAATAGAGCTCAGATAAATATGGCCTTGCAGGTATCTGGAGGAGTATGGAGTCCTTGGGGTATGTGCTCAGAGGTTAAACACCCACGGGAATTCTAGTTTTTTTCCGAGATAGGTCCATACCGATTTCCCTAATGTAAACCCTGACCCTTGACGCCTGCTTGTCCCATATCTAATGCTCTCCTCCACATCACCCACACCATGTAGCTTCCTTTCTTCTGAAATTGCGAAGTCTTCACAGCCATTTCCTTTTAATCTTTGCAACCTTTGTTAATCCTTATTAAAACATTGTTTATGTTTTAGTTTGAGTAAAGACTCAGACACAAGAGATGTCTTTGATCCTATCCCTGCACTTCCTGGAAGGTTTCTTCTACCATTTAGAAGGAATTGGGTAATTAACCGACAGATTTAATAACAAATCACGTTGGATTCTAGACACTTTTCTTTTGTGCTAGACTCAAAAGAGCAAACTGCTTTTAGAACAATTTGAATTAGTGATTTCTCTCTGCCCTGAGTTCCCATCGATGGGCAGAGGGTGACCCGGCACGTCTCGTCCCCAGGCGGCCCCCGATGCCCGGTGCACCCCACGGAGCTGGCCTTCGCGCTGGACCGGTCCCGCGGCGTCGGGCGGCGGGACTTCGAGCGCATGAAGGTGCTGCTGGCCGCCCTGCTGCGGGGCGTGCGGGTCCGGGACGCCGGCTGCGCGGCGGGCGCGCGCGTGGCCGTCCTGTCCTTCGGCGCCCACGCCACGCGCCTCGTGCGCTTCTCGGACGCGGGCGGCAAGGGCCGGCTGCTGGCCGACCTGGCGGCGCTGCCCTACGAGCCCTCGGCCGACGGCAGGGAGCTCGGCCGCGCCATGAGGTTCGTGGCCAGGAACGTCTTCAAGCGCACGCTGCCCGGCGCCCACGCGCGGAGGATCGCCACGTTCTTCAGCGCCGGCCCGGCCGCGGACGCGCAGGCCGTGGCCGCGGCCGCCATGGACTTCGGCGCCCTGGACATCGTGCCCGTGGTCATCGCCTTCGGCAGCGTGCCCTCCGTCCGGAGAGCGTTCGCGGTAAAGGTCCACGCGTGGACAGTGAGCTAGGGACGAAGAGGGCCGGTGGGAGAAAGCCAGGAGCAGGCATGAGCCGCCGTCCACCCCGAGAGGCCGAGCAAGGCTTTGCCGCCGTCAACCAGGTCCAGCCAGGCCCTGCCCAGCAGACCTGGCATGTAGGAGCCTGTGAGACTTGCAGGACACCGGGGCTGCCAGCACGGTGCCTCTGGAAGCTTCTATGAACGTGTCATAGCATAGTTCTCACGGTAGAATGAGAACAGTCTCCATCCCTAGACGTGCTGTCCTGGGCCTTGCGGTCACTCTAGCAAGCAGCCCTCAGAGCCATAGCTCTGGCTTTAATTATTATTACCATTCAGTAGCTTCACGCTGTGAAACTCAAATCTGTTTGATAATAATGAGGTCTGAGGAGCTGGAACCCCTATTAGCATGGCTGAACTAACGCTCTGAATTATGCCAATGAAAGGCGAATGTCTCAGCAATGTTTATGAATTAGGAAAGGTGAGGCCAGGCTATGCAAATGAAGCTGATACTGCTGGCTCAAAATCTCTAAGTCCTTGTGAGTCCCTTATCCATGGGCTTTATCTGGTCACAAAACCAGGGGCAACATCGTATCCTTGTGCCAACAGTTGATGGCATTTGTGATAAACACTTAAGCTGACACAATTCCAACTCTTCAAAAGGTCCAGGCACATAATTATGAAAAGGTACTTTTGGGGGATGTGTGTGTGCATGTGTGTTCATATGTGGGCACGCCCGCGTGGAGGCCAGAGGTCAACATTGGCTATCTTCCACAATCACTTTATTTTTTGAGGCATGGTTTCTCACTGAACCAATTCAGCGAGACTAGTTGGCCAGCATGCCCCAAGGAGTCTCCCATCCCTGCTTCCCAGTGCTGGGATTACAGGTGTGTGCCTCCATTAATCTGGACATCACTGCCCACTAAACCCCCCTGGGCAGTAGCTCAACAGTTGGTGATGAGGTCAGAAGTCAGAATTGGTCCCTAAGGTTCATTCATCTGATTAATGTTTAGGGAGCACCTCATGTATACCACCAGGTGCTATCTTAGGTTCTGAGGACACAAGAATAAACTTAAAAAACCCCCCAAAAAAACAGAAGCCCACCCTGCTACTACAGGAGGGTCCTTGTCTGGAAGTTCTAAACAGAGGTAAATGTAACAGTTTTAGAACCAACAAACACCACAAAAGAGAAATGACATCACTACTTCTGTTTGCTGCCTTTTTCTTTCTTCTGTCTACTTTCTTCCCGTTTATTGTCCAAACTTAATGCTATTTTTTTTTTAAGAATTGAACTCAAAAGTCTAGTAACACAGCACATCTTTTTTAAGGGCTATATTTTAAAACCCTAGATTGTTTCATGCCTCTAGTCAGACTGGCTCCTGCCTCTGGCTGGCCCAGATGTCCTGCCCTCCTGATCCAATTAGTGGTGGCACATGCCTTTAATCCCAGCACTCAGGAGGCAGAGGCAGGAGGATTGACGTGAGTTTAAGACCAGCCTGAGACTATAGGGAGGTCAGCCTAGGCTACAGTGAGACCCTACCTCAAAAAATAAAAAATATAAAAATATAAAAATTTAAGTCAAATAAAATAATAAAAGCAATTGGTTAGAGAATGGTGTTGCCCCATGTGACCATGCTCACCACAGTCCCACCTCTATGGGTTAAGTGTGGAATGAAGGGAGCTCTTTACCAGAGAGAATGAGTCACAGAGAAACAAATGTCATTGGATCCAGCTCTTGGCCAGGAGATTAGATCACAAGCAGTTTTCCTTTACCCTTCACTTACCTCAGAGTCGGCTGACTGATTATCTGGAGGCTCCCCATCTTCTCCCCGAGGTGGCACTGGCCGGGTCTCCAGTCACTGGCCACATAGCTGAAGCAAGTGTAATTCCCTGGAGATTCTGCACACGCATCTTACAATCACTAGCAGTGCCGATTAGCTGCCCAACTATTAACTGTGAAAGGGCTGGGGAGCTTCAGGGAGGAGAGCCATCTAAAGGAGGATCTGGGTCTCTCTCTGAGCCAGCTTCCATGCCTGCTTCACAATGGAAAAGGACAGTTATAAAGACCAGCCTGAACCAGGCGTGGTAGTGCACGCCTTTAATTGTAGCACTCAGGAGGCAGAGACAGGAGAATTGCTGTGAGTTCGAGGCCACCCTGAGAGTTGGTGGTTTGATGCAGGTGTCCCCCATAAATTTACACCCTCTGAATGCTAGGTCTCTAGCCGATGGCAGTTTGAGAATTGGAACCTTGTGGGAGGTGTGTTGTTGGGGGCATGCTTATGGGTGTTCGAGCCAGTGTTGGGCACACTCTCCTCCTATGATGCTGTTGGCACCTGATGTTGGCTACAAGGTGATATCCACCCTCTGCTCAGGCCATGGTTTCCCTGCCATCATGGAGCTTCCAAGCCTCCAGTCTGTAAGCCAAAATAAACCCTGTCCTCCCACAAGCTGCTTTTGGTGGTGCTTTGTGCTGGCAACAGAAGCCAACGGCCGCCCAGGGTTATTGAGAGTAGGTATGAAGTGATCCATAGGATCCCCACTCTGTATGAGCAACCGCTTCACAAGGGAGTGCTCCCAGTGCCCTGTGCCCTGTCAGACAGTGTCATAGCATTCTGATTGGACAGTACAGGGAGAACCAGAGGTTAACCCTAGCTCTGCTTCGCCACCTCCCAATGGCCTTCCTGGAGCACCTCAGTTCTCTGAGTGGTTCTGGAAGGGTCTCGTATCCCTATCCACTAAAAAGTCCTTTCTTCTGCTTCTACTTCTGGTAGATCGATGACACTGGCACATTCCAAGTCATTGTGCTTCCCCCTGGGGCCGACGACACTCCAGCCTTAGAGAGGCTCCAACGCTGCACTTTCTGCTATGGTAAGACCCACGGGGAGATGATAGTTCCATGGTGCATGCTAAGTGCATTGAGTCAGTGTTGGCAAGAGCAGCTGGGATTTGGCCACAGGGCTGTGCATGTGATAGGAGGGGACCTCCTATCACACGGCCTCTTCCACAGATGGAGTCTCTCAGTTCAGCCTGCAGGCTCTCCTCCCATGCATCCCAGAGGGGTCACAATTCTGGCCCCTTTGCTTAGTACAGCTTCCAGGAAATGTAATGATTTTTAGGAAAACTTCATCTGTCTCATTGCCAAGTTTTTCGTGCTATAAGGTATAAAATATTTTATATGTTTTCTAAATCGTAAATGTTCACAGCCCCTAAGAAATGCTTTAAAGAAATCTGGCATCCTGTACCTGCTTGGGGATTTTTTTTTTTTTTAGTATAGTAAAAGTAGAAAATAGCAGACACTCATGCATTTTTCATTGAAGAGAATCTACCTAGACTCCCAAAGGTTAAGCATCAAAAAGATTTGCAGTATTGATTTTTTCTATTGTGTTTTACACAATCTCTGTAGGTCTAGCTGGGAAAATTCTCTCTAATCTTCCATTTGATTATTGCTAGTTATGAACAGTGGAAGCCACTGAGATTCTGGGTGTCTGGCACAGCTGATAGGTACCAAGTTTTGGGTGTTAGGTATGCACTGTTTGAATTCCACTATATGATGTTGCCAGTGGTTATAACAGCTGAGATGCTGTTGGCTGATTACGTTCCAAGCACTGTTCTAATCAGTGTACTATTTGAGCCTTATAACCATCTCAAAACATTTAAACTATTATTAACTCCATTTTTAGATAGATTTGTAGCCCATTAGATACATGTGATCATTTGCTCAAGGCCTCATAACCAGATCAAACCCAAGAGAGCTGGCTGTGAATGCCTGAGATTTATGAGAAACAGGTCTCATTCTGGCCCCACGCTCTCCATTTGGGCCCAGAGAAAATGTCTGATTGGTCTCCCATCTCCACGTGGGTCCGTGAGATGCTGGTGTTGGTGGTCAAGTGACATCACAAGGAGAGGCGGTTCTGAAGGAGGAGTACCAGGTAGCTCACCCCAAGTCCATCTCATTGGTTCCTCGGATCACACCCTTCAGCCCCGTGGATTGCACTGGGTGGGTTTGGGCCCTGGCCATCTCCTACAAAGCCCCAAGGCAGCTAGCCACATGGATTGGCACCTACAACACACCATTTCCAACAGTGTGCTGGTATGTTGCACAGTCTGAAATTACACTATGTAACTGGGGATAGAGTTTTTGGCTCCATTTCTTGGCTTAAATCCTTGTTTTGTCTCTTAGGCATATAATGGAAGATATCTTGGCTATCGTTTCCTGCTATTAAAAATCTCACAAAATGGAGCAAATGGGCAGCCTGCTGTCCCTAATGTTTGAAATTGCCTTGTACACAGGTGACTGTTCTGTTATCTGACACAGGGTCATAAAATTTCACTAAATTTCAGTAACAGAGACAGAGCCATCTTTATTGAGTCTGGCAACAGTGAAGTTAGGCGGTTTGATACATCCATAGAATCTGCACTCTGACCATCAGGGTTTAAAAAAAATTTTAATGTATTTATTTATATTCACAAACACGGGGAGAGGGGGAGAGAATAGGCACACTCTTGCCACTGCAAATGAACTCCAGATGTACGCACCACTTTGTGCATCTAGCTTTATGTGGGTACTCAGAAATTGAACCTGGATCATCAGGCTTTGCAAGCAAGCACCTTTAACCACCGAACCATCTGTCCAGCCCTTTAACAGTTTTTATTCATCACCCTTGCCTATATCTCAGTACCAGCGGTCTGCATGCATGTTCTTCCATTTTCTCCCTTTCCTCTTTTTAAGTTTTTACATGGGGTGTATAGAGGAAGTGTGCATGAATGTTTGTATGTGTGTGAGTGCATGTGTGGCTGCAGGTGTATATACCTGTGTGTAGAAGACAACACAGGAGTCACCTTCAAGAACACAGTCCACCCATTTTCCTCTTTTTAAGACAGGGTTTCTTGTTGGTCTTGAGCTCAACCAATTAGACCAGATTGGCTAGCCAGTGAGCTCCAGGGATTCCCCCGGCTCTGCCTCCCTGGCACTGGGATTACAGGCATGTGTCACCATGTCTAACATTTTTGTACAGATACTGGAGATTGAATTAGGGTTTTTATTGAGGCAGATACTACTTATTAAACTATCTCCCCATCTAAACTTTGGTTTTAAATAAGCTATTTTTATCCTCAGTTACCAACTTTATTGAAAAAATAGAATGTTAGCCTTGCAAGAATCTCGGGGTCAGTCTGATGCCAG
Organism: Zapus hudsonius; assembly: GCA_004024765.1. Taxonomy (NCBI): domain Eukaryota; kingdom Metazoa; phylum Chordata; class Mammalia; order Rodentia; family Dipodidae; genus Zapus; species Zapus hudsonius. The sequence goes on along the minus strand of PVHP010011457.1, from coordinate 32,984 downwards.
TTAGGTGCACTTACCTAAAATCATGCAGGAAAACCACAGAATTGAGGCCAAGAAGTGGCTTAGCTAGAGACAAGGATGCCCCCCCCTTTTTTTCTCATGCCAATACCAGAACCCACGTATCCCAGCTCTTGCCAAGGGAACTCCTCACAACCTAAGCACATGTTGTCTTATCTAACAAACACTGTCTTTGTAGGTAGCAACTTCTGGAGTGAGGATAGTGCTTCCTTTGGTAAAACTGATTTACTTTTCTGGTTTCAGTCTGTTCCGTAAAATTATAAAATTAAATAACCTCTAGGTTCCTCCCACTGCCAAGTTATTTTATGCCTCTGAACTTTCAAAGTGGTCATATGCAATAAAATCCACTCTCTGTTTTTTATTACTATACATTCTTAATGAGGTACGCATACTTCTAAAGTACCCTTATATTTCATGGAAAACCATTAATATGCAGTATTTCTAGTCACTCATTTCACACATGTATTGTGCTTTCAACTGATAAGCATTTTGGAGTATCAAAGTGAGATGTAGCTTTGTAAGGAGTAGACGCAGGTGGACATGAAGTTGTAAACTCTTACTTGAATTGAAATAAATGATGCATTTTTAAAGGCTTGCTTTTGTCTGCAGATTAGTTTATCACAGAACAATGATAGCGAGCATAGCGATAAAGGCCATTGATTTAAACTGTATCTTGTCAACCCAGAGACTGTGATGACATAATACACCACAGCATGTGTGAGACTAACTGCTCGCTTCCAACTGCATAAAGGTGGCACAGCCAGATCAGACTTCCATTGAATGCAGTTTAATCTTTTTTAAAAAATCAGGCACATGAAATTAATAAACCCCAAGGCATAGGTGGAGATAAAATCTGTACTTTTTGGTAATAGAAAAAAATCTTACTCTTGTTGATTTTGAAGACAATGCAGTTCCAAAGTGTCAAAATAGGTGAGGTGTGAGCTCTCTGTTTCTGTCCACATCTGCATAATGACCCTAAGTGACTTGGTTTGCAGATATGTGCAATCCAGATGCTTCTTGTGACCAAGAGAGACCACCTCCCGTGCAGGCCTACCTGGATGCTGCCTTTCTGTTGGATGGCTCCCGTCATGTGGAAAGCGAGGATTTCGAAGACATAAGACGCTTCCTGGGGGCAGTGTTAGATCACTTTGAAATCACCCCAGAGCCAAAGACCTCTGTCACTGGAGACAGGGTGGCCCTACTGAGCCATGCCCCTCCAGACTTCCGACCTAATACTCAGAGGAGTCCTGTCAAGACTGAATTCAACCTCACCACCTACAGCAGCAAACGGCTCATGAAGAGGCATGTGGAGCAAGCAGTCCACCAGCTCAATGGAGACGCTTTCATCGGCCACGCCTTGCGGTGGACTCTGGACAACGTCTTTTCGAGCACACCCAATCTGAGGAGAAACAAAGTCATATTTGTGATATCTGCTGGGGAAACCAGCCACTTGGATGGGGAAGCCTTAAAGACAGAGGCCTTGCGAGCCAAATGTCAGGGCTATGCCCTATTTGTGTTCTCCTTCGGTCCTACTTGGAATGCCAGGGAACTGGAAGATCTAGCCAGCCACCCTGTGGACCATCACCTGATCCAGCTTGGCCGAATTCATAAACCCGACCACAGATACGGTGTGAAGTTTGTGAAGTCCTTTATAAACTCCGTCAGGCGTAAGTCATGAAATTGTTCTTTCTTGCACGTTAAAATCGGTATTCTCCAGAAAAAGAGTTGATGAGCACACATGACTATCCTCAAGGGCACTGAAGGGTCAGAAAGGAAAATATGTAATAATGGAAGGTGGAAGGGAGGAAACCTCGGGTACTTAAGTATTTAATTTTCCAGCTCAGCTTTTCTTATGCCTCTGGTTCCTATGGAGATGCAATCATAATAAGCAGCTGTTCGAACATCTGTCTGTATGGAGGATGTAGTCAGGGGTGGGTGAGGGGGTGGACTCTGGCTGCAGAGTAAAACCCTTACATGTAACAGCATGCTGTCCTTTGATACACACCAGAAGAGCAAGCCAGAGAAAAGTTAAACAATTTCTGGCTTTGCTTTTACCAGTTCCAATGTGTGGAGTGTTTGGGAGATACCATTTTACCTGTCATAATGAAAGATGAAGGCTTGCAAAACTGTCTTGGCCTCATGACTTTTTAGGATGCCAGGAGCCAGTGTAACCGGTGCCCATAAAAAGCAAACATGGGCTGCTGTTATTGGAGTGAGCTTCCTTTAAAGATAGGCAATCCAGTTTTGAATGCAATAGGACAACTCACAAGAAGCCATGCCTGGATGTGAGTCTGGAGGCTGAAAAACATGGGGAATGATTTCTGAATGTTTTCAGGGTAAATGGCCCCTTGGAGTTCAGGTAAAGTGAATGCCCAGGCTGAAGCGTGCTCAAGTGAGGTTCTGGCTGTGTCTCAAACTTGTCACTCATACTAAACAGTGAGCCCATCAAGGCTTTAAAGACAGTGCAAGGTGGGGTGACTGTGGATGGGGCTGATGCCATGTCCTCTGCTGTCCAGCAGAAATTCCCACAGGACCAGCATCACTAGACCCTTAGAACAGAATCCACATTTTGTCAAAGATCCCTAGGGGACTCACATGTGCCTTATGGTTTAAGAAACCTGGTAGGCTCCCAGAATGAAATTTATTTTGATGTTTTCTTGTTCTAAATTAGGATCTAGAAAAAATGGGGCCAGAGGTCATTCTGAAGGAAGTCATGAGGACTTTCATAATTGTAAGACAAAAGACCACCTGGAAAGAAACACTCCTTCTGAGGCTGGAAGTCTCAAGGTGGACCTTCCTTTATTCTATCAGTGTTGGTTCATGGCAATCAATCCAATTATATGATCAGATAATGTACTACTTCCCCCTCGAGAAAAGGACAAAGATTTCAAGGAAAAAACAACAGAATACCAGAGATACATAGAGTACCCACGATGCAGTTATATACCTTCTTTCTAGAACCTAGACATCTAGGAATCTCCTGTCTTAAAGCATAGCTATAAAGCCTAAGAAGTCAATTCTGCATACGCACACTCACCCATTCAACATTAACAGATTCATTTGTTTGGCACCTACTCTGAGCCACTCAAGGTTCAGCTACAGAGCTTAAGGAGCGGGCAGACTTGCCACGCCTTTCTGGAGCTTTGGAAACGCTTCTGCAGCAGAATGGGCTTGGGGGCACCCTGCACATTCACTAAGAGAAGCGAAGCTGTGGACTAGTGATCTAAGTTAAAACGTGAAAAACTGGGGCTGGGGAGATGACTCAGTGGACAAAGCACTTGCTACACAAGTGTCAGAACCTGAGTTCAGATCCCTTGACTGCACATAAAAAGCAGAAGCTATGGTGGGCTTCTGTAATTCCAGCATGCCTGCAGGCAAGATGAAAGGCAGAGAATTTCCTCGAAGCACATGGACCAGCTAACCTGGTGAACAGGTAAATGCGAGACCCTGCCTCAAACAAGGTAGATGGCAAGGACCTACCCTGAGCGTTGTCCTCCTTTGACCTCACATGGGCACCATGTCATACGTGCCCATCATACACATTATACACACACATAAAATCATGCACACATACACATTATACACACACATAAAAAAAAAACACACACTAAGGGGCTGGAGAGACTACTCAGTGTTTAAAATGCTCGCCTGCAAAGCCTAACGACCTGGGTTTGATTCCTCTGTGCCCATGTAAGCCAGATGAACAAAATGGCTCATGTATCTGGAGTTTATAGTGGCTAGAGGCCCTGGTGTATGCTTTCTCTCTCTCTCTCTCTCTCTCTCTCTCTCTCTCTCTCTTTCTTTCTCTCACTTTCTCTCTCTTTCTTTCTTTCTCTCTCTCTCTCTCCATATGTGCGTGTTTGTGTTCTCTGTGTATGAACTCTCTGCTTGCAAGTAAAATATTTTTTAAAAAAACACTAAAATTTAGGGCTGGAGAGATTGCTCTGTGGTTAAGGCACTTGCCTGCAAAGCCTAAGGACTCAGGTTTGAATTCCCAACACCCATGTAAAGCCAGATGCACAAAGTGGTTCATGCATCTGGGGTGTTTGCAGCAGCTGGAGGCCCTGGTGTGCCTATTCTCTCCCTCTCCCTCTTCCTCTCCCCTCTCTCTTTGCCTGCAAATAAATAAAATTTTTAAAAACACTAACATTTAAAGCCAGATGTGGTGATGAACACCTGTAATCCCAGCTGTTGGGAGGCAAAGGCAAGATTGCTGTAATTTTGAGACCAACCTGGACTACACAGAGTTTCAGGCCAGCCTGGGGTACATAGAGTTCCAGACCAGCCTGGAACACACAGAGTTCCAGGCCGACCCGGACCACACAGAATTCCAAGCCAGCCTGGGGTACACAGTGTAACCCCATCTCAAACATACATATAACACAACCTTAAAAGGCACATCAGTGTTAAGCCTTGCATTCCACACAGCCCCTTCTGCAGAAGAAACCCCGATGTACTATGGTACACCAGGGCGTACTTGCTACTTGTAAGGACCTGCTGACACCAGAGAGATTTAATTGTGTTTAACAAATCTGTTTGACTTAATATTTTAAGGAACTATATAATACATTTTAAAGTTTTCTATAAAAAGTGCCTTTTAAATTTTGCAGTGGTATGAGGCATGCTTTACTGTTATGGAAAATCAATATACTTGCAGATGGCGTCACTAATGAATTAAACCCAATGGCACTGATGACGTTTCTGACACAAAGACCATAAAGGGAATATCCATTTCCCTGTGCATCTTGATATTCCACAGGAACAAATTAAAAACCATCATTGAATCAGTTCAGATCAATTAAAGTCAAGATCATTAGAACTGGCTCATGTCATCTTTTGTAAAGGTTAACAACCTTAGCAGCTAAACACATCTTCATGAAAAGTTAGTTGAATAAATGCAAAAAGAGATTATTTTCTAAACTAAGTTTCAAGGATTTCTGCAAGGGATTTCTCACATCATATGACCATCTTTGGGTGGTTACTGGAAACTGTGAAGTAACGCTGGTACAGAATGGACTGTGGCCATGTTAACAGCCTCAACACAGCCTTTTCTTTTGTCCTAGGCGCAATCAACAAATACCCACCAGTAAGCTTCAAGGCCAAGTGCAACAAACTCATCTCCATGGACCCAAAGCAGCCCTCACGGCAGTTTCAAAGGTACTGTCTGCTTGGCATATGATAAATGAATACTCACTCCCCTTCTCTCCTTTGCTCTCCTTTCTTCCTTCCTCTCCCCTCTACTATTTTATTTAGGCAAAAATATGTTCCTGTATTATATGAAAATATAATCTGAGAGACCAAGAAACATTTTGAAATGACCAAGGAATTCTGGAAATAACAAAATAAAGGGTTTTTTTCTTCTTTTAACTGGAAAATCAACCCGTTAAAACACCCAGTGGTTATGAGCATACCCAGTGGACACCCCAATGGTCATGAGCATACCCATTGGGCACTCCGATGGTCATGAGCATACCCACTGGGCACCCCGATGGTCATGAGCATACCCAGTGGACACTCCATTGGTCATGAGCATACCCAGTGGACACTCCCATGGTCATGAGCATACCCAGTGGGCACTCCGATGGTCATGAGCATACCCACTGGGCACCCCAATGGTCATGAGCATACCCAGGGCCTCATCTTGGTTTCTAAATACCATTCCACATGAAAAGGAACCGGAAGGTTCTTGGTCCCATAGAAGCACCTAATTCTAGGCTGTGCCAAGGAAGCAGCAATGCTGGCCTGTGGCAGCAGTTGTTCCAGAAGGCAAGACAATGCTCAAACCCTAGTGGTGTCGTGTCACAAGGACAAAGCCTTGAATGGATTCCTGCTGGTCTAATGCTGGATAATTTGATCATCAGAAAGAATGATGCAGGGCTGGGAGATGGTTGTGTGTAAAACGCTGGCCAGGACAGCAGGAATTCCATCACCATGGAAAAGCTGGGGATGGTGCCACACACCTTGTAATCCCAGTGCTGGGGAGGCAGAGACTGGTGAGTCCTCTGGGCTTACGGACTAGCTCATCTAGATCAGTGAGCTTCTGGGCTCAGTGAGAGAGCTTGTCTCAAAAACTAGAGCATGATTGAGGAAGACACCCAGTATTGACCTCTGGCTTCCACATGCAGACATACACATTCACACCACTCACGTATGTACACACATGCATACACACATGCATGCTAAACACATACATGCAAAATATTTTAAAAGATTAATTATAATGAATTGTAATAGTTTTTTGTTGTTGTTGTTTTTTGAGGTAGGGTCTCGCTCTAGCCCAGGATTACCTGGAATTCACTATGTAGTCTCAGGGTAGCCACAAACTTGTGGTGATCCTCCTACCTCTGCCTCCCGAGTGCTGGGATTAAATGTGGACACCACCACACCCAGCTATAATAGTGTTTTAAATCCACAAAGAGGGGGAAAAAGTTTCATATAAGATTAGATCAATGCATTCATATGTTAAAGTTCTTAAAGATGTCCAGGCGTGGTGGCGCATTCCTTTAATTCCAGCACTTGGGAGGCAGAGGTAGGAGGGTCCCTGTAAATTTGAGGTCAGCCTGAACTACATAGTGAATTCCAGGTCGGCCTGGATTGGAGACCTTACCTTGGTGGGGAGGGGAAGTTAAAAACAGTTCTCAAAGACAAAACAAAACAAAGAATACTAGTTAGTAAATGTACAGAAAATGGTAAAACTAGAAAAATCTCCAATGCATAACCACAATGCTAATTACAAATGTAATAATTGGTAACAACTGGTCACTAATGGATGTGACTAGATGACAGATGCTGATGTGTGTGCCTCCTGATGTCCTGCAGGGGGACTCACATAGCATCACCTGTGTGAGCTTCTGGTGGAGATGTTTGACTCAAGTCCAATGATGACAAAATCAATAGATGATCCAAGGGTGTAGAATGTCTCTCAGAACTGTGCCTATACTCTCAGGTTTCATGTCATGACAAGTACAGGGATGTAGATGAATGTTCTAGAATGCAAGAACCTACGGAGGAAAAATCAGCCAAAGGCAATCCTGTGAGCTTTGACTGGATCCTGGATCAGTAAAAAACAAGAGCTGATAAAAATGTGGTTGAGGGACCAACTGGGGGAAATTTCTGTATGAAAAACATTGGTCGAAGTTCTTGAATTTAGTGGTTTTTGTGCTACTAGTCTGTTACGTCATGTTTGTGTAGAGAATTCCTGCTTTGAGAGGGGTGTGCTAGAGTATTTCAGATGGCTTTCCGAAAGTGGGTGTGTGCACACACATACATGTTATACACACTCACAGGCACAGAAAACAGCAAGATGCTAATGGCTTAGAGAATCCAGGTGGAAAGTGGTGCGGGTTTTACAATTGTGAATTTCACAATTTTCAACATAAAAAATCACAAAACTCAGAGTGGTAGACCTACTTGAAGAGAAACAACTAGAAAAAACTGAACAAGATACTCAGATCAGAGGTGATGGCTGTAAGTTTAGAGGCAGAATAGAATTAGGAAGGTTTAACTCCATCAAGTTGGAATTATTTTTAAAAAGTATGAGAGACAATATTCAGAGTTATAAAGGGATTTTTTTTCAGAAGTTTTATTTAAGACATGCCCAGCATGGTAGGCCCTCCCAGGCTCTCCTGTCCAAGGGAACTGTCCAGCACCAAACACCTCCTGAAGTCCAGCCTGAACTGGGTCTATGCAGTCAGTCCAAGAGCAGGGCTCCCCCTGCTGCAAGATCCTGGCCAGGGAGAGGGAAAGGGTGTCAAGGGTGTGACTGGTGAGGCTGGCATCTCTCTGCCTAAGAGCATGCCACAAAGCTGGAGTGAAAGTGGCACATGTGACAGGCTGGCCACCTGGAGGTCAGGAGGGTCAGGAGTTACCATCCCATTGAATTGGTGTTTTCCAAGTGAGGGCCAATGGGAAGACAAAGCACTCCCTCCCTCAGAAGCCTCTGTTCATTCCTCTCACCTGCTGCCACCTCTGCTGCTGCCATTCTTTCAGCCACTTGTACCCCTGGCTCCACAGCCTCTCCTCACCCACCCCACCCCACTGTCCACGAGCAGTCTTGGAATCTTCTGCCCAGGCTGGTGACACCATGGTCTATTAAACTCTGCCTTCAACTGTGTAGCCAGTGTCTCAGCAAGGAGAAAGGGATGCACTTGGGGACTGCCCTCTGACAGGAATTAGGCCAAAGGCTGAGGAAAGGGGCTTGGCTTTCTGGCATCTGTTCAGAGACTGCTGAGAGGAGAAATCCAGCAATGGGCTGGCGGGCTGGCATGGGGCAGGGTCTCCACGAGGGCTCAGACTGGCCTGTGAGAATCCCCATGCCAGAGAAACTCAACACTGAATGACAGGTGAAAACCCCTATGGGCAGGTGGGGAGGGAAAAAGACCACAGAAACACGCTAGCTTTTACTGTTGACCCAGTGGCTCAGATTTGCACTTTGTATTGGGCTCCACATACATGTAGTCAGCTCTGGCCACAAAGGCAGGTGCCAGCCCCACCTACACAATTGAGGCATTTTTTGGAAACCACTCCTACCGTGCTTTCTGATGGGAGAGCAACATGAGCAAGAATGAAGCCTAGGGGTTTTGGACATCTTGCCCCCTCTCCACCGTGCCCACTGCACACAGGAGGCTCATTCTTTAAGTAGCCAAGTGAAGCACCGAGGAACTGAGATAGTGAATCGATACCACTGCCTGTGAACTCCTGATGGTTACAGCCCGGGACTCCCCAGGCCTTCTCTAAGTGACCAAAGACTAATAAATGGTAACGAGTCTCACAGCTGCTTCTGAAGGGCCCTTCCTCAGCCTTTGTGAGAAGCGAGACAGAATTGAGGCCAGGCCTGAGGGGGAGGATGCCTGCTAGGCAGAAGGTCCAGCAGGAGAGCTGACTTGCCATCCTGAGAATGACCCGCATGGGAATTAGATCACTGCTGTGCGGCTGGAGGGCAGCATTTGGAAGCTGTTCCTAGCAGAAGGGAGAGAGGAGCTGGGTCTCACCACAAGCAACCAGGGAGACAGATGGCCGGAGGGGGAGTGTGGGGAAGCTCTGCATTCACACTCAGAGCTGCATGGAGATAAGAGACAGAAAGCCGCCCACATAGTTGCTTCATGTAGTCAGGGACACACTGGTGCCAGACTCCAAAGCAATGACTCGCAGAGCCGGAACAAGAACACGAGAGCTGCAGGCGTGGACACCACTGCCATGTGAATAACACATCTGCTGCAGTCCTGCTTTCCAAAGTATGGTCTCTGGACACACACAATGCACATTGACATAAAGAGAGTTCTAGAAATAGAAGTGGCCTTGTCTGTAGTCTCTATTCCAATGCATCCAGTTACTAGTAATTTAGCCTGCCTCCTGATGCTCGGCATAGACCCATAGATGGGTCTGTGAGCACAGGCATGGAAATCTACTTAGTTCTAGCCACCCTTTTTTGTCTAGAAGTTACCACTTTCCATAAGCTTTACTGGAGCTTGGCACAAGTTACAAAATGAATACATTATGTCATTCTTATTTCTGCTGTTATTCTTATCAAATACCTATGTAGAACACAGTGAAAATTGGAAGCTCAAAGATATGGTATTTAACATGTTCAACCCTTTGAAAAGAAAAAGATTTGAGGAAGAAAAAGATAGCAATGCAACTTAGACGCAGATGTCAACTAAATGTTTTTTCTTAACAAAGATAACTAGATGTGTGTGCTAGTTTGAATGTGATAGTTTGAATGTAGGCCCCATAAACTCAGGTGTTTTATTAAAATTGAGCCCCTAGCAGGCAGATCCTGCTACAAGAGGTGTGTTGGGGGGGGGGGGGAAGAGTTTAGCCCTAGCGTGTGTGAACAGTTTGAGCTCTGACAGTTTTGTGGTGCTGGCTGTTGGGGATGTCTCTCTGCTTGGATCAATGAAAGGGAGCCAGCTTTTTCTGCCATTCATGGTGTTCCCCTGGATTTGTAAGCCTGGAATAAACCCTTTCCTCCAATGAGCTACTTGTGGTTGGATGATTGTCTCAGCAACAAGAAGCTGACTACAACAATGTGACAGGGAAATAGTTCTGGAGAGAGCGAGGTGGGTGAAGTGATTCCCTGCAAGCATGAGGACCTTAGTCCAACCCCCCAGAACTTAGTAAAACGCTAGGCGTAGCAATGCAGGCCTGTGAAGGCAATTTGGGGGAGGCAGACAGCTGATCTCCAGAGTTTACCAGCTGACCAGTTTAGCTCAATGAATGAGATCCAGGCCAGTGTGGGACCCTGTCTAAAAAAATGGATGCATACTTGAGGATCACACCTTAGCTCATCCTCTGGCCTCCACATATATGTGCATGCACACATGTACCAGCACACATATGCTCACACATACATGGCACAAGCAAAAACAAAGGGGGGGGTGAGCAGAATATAATCAAATCATTGAAAGTGTTATTTAGACTTGGAAGAAGTCCCTTTGCCTTCATCAGCAGAGCCATGTTCTCTGCATATAGAGAATCATGATTTTGGAAAACTGAATTATAATATTCAGTCTGGAAATTAAGAAAAGACAGGAAGAGCAAAAACGGAGATAGGTGAGGAAATCGGCACTGTAATTTAGCCAATGGTTGGTGTTCTTGGTACCTGGAGTTTGATCACCTTGGTCCATTCCTGAAAACATGGACAGAGGAAACTGAGCACCTTGTGAGTGGTTTCAGAAGCCCAGGCACATAGTGTGTTGTGTGCTGGGTACATCTGTAAGCTGAGTGAACGGTCGTTACAATTGTTTCCTCCACCTCATTCTTTACAGATGAAAGAAGAGTGTGTAAAGTATGTGTGAGGAAATAATTTTGATTTAAATATGCTTCACCCCCCTTGTTCTTAATTTTGTATGAGCATGTACCTGCCATGGTGCACGTTGGGGGACAACCTCAAGGTGTTTGTGTCCCACCTTCTTTTTGAGACAAGGTATCTTGCTGCTTGCCAACATTGAATGCCAGACTAGCTGCCTGAGAGCTTGATTCTCCTGGCTCTGCCTCCCACTGGAATCATAGACACAGTACCACTTTATATTCAGACTTATGCGGGTGTTGGTGATTGAACCCAGGCTGGCAGGCTTTGCAAGCAAGCACCTTTAACCAACCACCAAGCCATCTCCCCAGCCCTCACTGTACTCATTTTAAAAAGACTGGTGTTTTGTGAAGTTGTATTTTAAAGTTGGTAAAAGTAAAGAGATAAAGAACCGGTTGTGTGAATATTCCACTGTTGTCCGAATCTCAACATTCTGAAGTTCTCTTGAATACTCCCTGGATCACAGCTCAGCTGTTCCACACTGTACTGGGTATAGTCCCTTTCACAGAACAGATAGTAAACATTTGGATAGACAGATGGACAGGTGGGAGGGAGAAGAGAGTAGCATACATTCATCTTTCATTAAAGAAATATTTACTTGAGGATTACTAAGAAAAACATGTCTCTCGAAACTTGCTCTGTCTGGATGAGGAGTGGAGAACGGGTCAGGAGGTTGATAAGCAAAACTTCAGATCATGTTAAGTGTCACAAAGAAACTAAACATTCTGTAATGAGGCCTGGAAGTGGAAATAGAACTGGGAGAAGTACAGATAGGCAGTCCCCCATGAGAGTTCATTTAAACCCATTCTGAATAATCAGAAAGACCGCCACCAGAAGAGCTGGGTGGAACATGTTCCATGAAGAAGCTTTGATGTTGAGATCATACTTTCGCACTTTAATAAGATGTCTTGCTTGTCAGCTTCTACAAACTTTTGAAAAATTACCTGGAGAAAAGCACCCAGGAAATGGGTACAGCAATTAAGGCAGAGAGATGAATATGGAGTTGATTCAAGTTGGCATGGCATTTGCCTTACATGATGTTTTTTTCTTGCTTACAGCTTTGTTCCCGGACCCCAGAAAGCTGTCCTCAAAGAAGATGTATCACAGAAGCCAAAATTCTTTCAAGATAAAAAATACCTTTCAAGGGTAGTGAGAGGTGGCAAAGATGACACTATTCCAAATCTTTCCAGAAACACAGCCCATACACTTAAAAATGGAAAGGGAGTAATCAAAGCTCCCAAAGCACACGAGAAAGGAAGTGCTCAGAAAACTTATCCATAGAAACATGGTCAGACTCTGGACTCAGAAGTGACCAATTCACTCCAAAAACGAGCACCTTCTACATGGATATGTACCTGCACCCAAAGAACCACTGTGGAGGGATTTAAAAGCCATCAGTTGTAATTAATGATCAGGTAACGTGACCTCCTGCACTCATTGGTATTAAGATACAACTTGTTCCTTCAACGACCCCTGACAAGTCCAGCACTATAAGACTGAATTAGAAGATGGAAGAATGAAAGTCATGTTTTGAAAAGTTTAATGAAGATATGATTAAATCTGAGGAAACGTGTGTGTGGACATGAGCCAGTGTAGCCCTCCTGACTGCAGTTCTGTTCCTGTTAGCCATCTTAGTGCTGTTTCGTACTCATCTACTTCAGCGAAGGTCTTTGATGCTGCAGGCTAACAGCCAAGAAATGGATGCTGTTTGTACGTCAGGTTTTGACAACATGGACCTTTGTGACTTCCACTTAACCACGGCACTGTCTCAGATGGGCCTATGCTGGAAGATTGCCTGGACGGCAAGAAGGGCAATTTTCTCCATTCTGAATCATTCCCACCAAGTTCCCCACCAGAAATGCAGGAATTCTCCAAGAACATAAGTCACTGACTGTCTGAGTTGGAAGCTCTCTTTATTAGGGAATTTCCCACCAAGCCATTTTCATGGAGTTCCTGTCTGTCTTCCCTGTTGTGGTCATTTATTAATTTTCACTAATCCATGTATTCCATGGACAAGAAGAAATACAATTTATGGGTGAGGCTCTGAGTTACTTCTGTACTGAGACAGGATCCACAAGAGCTTTGGAAGGGGCTTAGATGGCCACTGAGGTTGGAAATGATCAAACAATCCATGTGGGTTGATGAAACTTAAGCAAGACTGGAGTTTGACAGGAAAGGTCTTTGAGAAAAGGAACATTCTGATAGCTTTGTCTCACCACCCCACCCAGTTTTCCCTTAGTTTGGGGACATTTTCAATAACTCAGTACCAGCAGCACTGTTTAGACACAACATTCAGAACTTACCTCCGTCTAGAGCTGGCTCTACTGGGCAGAATGCCACCACCTCTAGGACAAAGGAAGCCAGCCCTGTGTGGTTATGTGGGGCAGGAGGACTGACACCAAAGGCAGTTGAGGGCATTCCAATTTTCCTTTCTATACCTCTCATCATGAAGTCTGAACAGAAGAGCCACGTGCAGTAAGTACTTCCTTGAGCCCTTCTGCCAGCCTTCCTCAGGCAGCTCCTGAAGTAAGTGCCATGTTCATACTCAGGTAACAGAAGGAAGCACAGCTGGTTCTTCACTATCCTAAACGGTGCTTGGAGGTTCAGGAAAGTTTTATGTTCCAAGAACAGGAAATTGCTGAACGATTTTTATGAAATATTTTAATAACAAGGCCTTTTCCTTAATCCAGTTTATTGTTGGAAATTTCTTGAAAATGTACTTTTTTTTCTGTTAGTAAATAAAGTACACTAAAATCATTCCTTTGGTGATGAAGGTTTTATCGAGTCATGTTTTTCATCATCAGCAAGTACAAATCAACATTCCTTTATAAAAACAAATTCCCATTATTAGCATTTTCTGACTTACCTCTCTCCAAAGAATAGAAAGCAAAAAAAATTAAGCAGAATATAAATTTAATGAAACTATATTTAAATCAAGAAACACAATAAGAACTGGTGATTCATAGCTTAAAACTGTTAATTATAATGGTTGTAATGGATCTACCTTCCATTATCTCTGTACTAAGCTGTAAGTCTAATTTGTTAAAGGAAAAAGAGAGGTCAAAAAGAAATATAATTTAACACGCTAAAAGACAGTAATAATTAAGGACTTAACCCTGTAAAGCAGGTCATTTGTGGATGGGTGTGAGAGGAACGGACAACTGCAAGTGGAGGGGTGAAGAGGGCCGTGTCTGTCAGTCCACACCCTTCCTCGGCACTTCCACAGCCATCATATTCCAGGCCTGAAGCCCATTCCTGATGGAAGACTATCAAACTTTTCCCAAACCCTGCAAAGCCTCCTGGCACACAGTGGCCAAAACCTTCAAACCCAAGTCTGCAGGATCACAGGTAACAGACAGCACAACGCGATGGCCACAATGCTCAGCTCCATGGTCTAGTTAGATCCAGTCCATCACTACCAACTTGGACCGGCATTTTCTGACAATATGAAGTGTATTGAGTCCTGAAAGCTAGGCATATGCACTGTAAACTGTCATGTTCCCCAACTAAAATATGTAGTAGTAAGAATATAAAAAAATGTTAAAATTTCAGATTATAAAAGTGTTTTATGTTGTCCCTAAGGAGATGAATATAAAATATGGAGAATTAGGTCTGTTTATAAACAGGAATCCAATACCTTGAAAGGTTTTATCTTAGTGGGAAAGGCTAATTTGGGGGCATGTTTTTAACTTGGACCTTTTTCCCTTTTTCAAGCATTTAATCTACACTGGATAAATCCGGGCTGATGGGCCAAGCGACAGCATTCCCAGTAGAGCTATAGCTACAAGGAGGCAGAGCCCCATCTCCAGCTCTGCAGGGTGAGCCAGCCAATAATGCACAGAAATAAAGGGGCACCAGCAGAGCAGGGGCCCAAGCCACATTCTGTGCAAAGTTTATCCCCTCTGCTTCCGTTTTCTAGTTAAAATACTTCCCCCCAAAAAACAACAACTCTTAGCATATTTGAATATAGTTTACTTACAGTTTGAATAACATTTATAATAGCAAAATGTGTTTACATAATAGCTTATAACCATCTTCTTTCAATACAAAACAAATGACATCCCACTCGTTTTGGCTGTTTACACATCTCCCCTCTGACTTGTACAGTGGAGACTCTTCAGAGAGATCCAGGGGTGAGTGCCATGCCACCTTCCTAAACCACTCTGGATGGGACTTTAGTCCAACAGTAATATACACATGATTTTAAAAATTAGAAAAATGGATCTATTCAGTCTGTTCACTAAAAATACCTTTCCTCCTGAATTATGGTACATTTAGCACTTTACAATAATTTACACAAGACAGCCGTTTTTTATTTCCACACCTTTACGATTCCATCTCTAGAAGCAGTCACAATGAAGCCTTGGGTTGTCTGGAAGGTGGCAATATCTGTGATAATATCATGGTGTCCCACAGGCAGAGATTCTGGGCCCCTTCGGGGGGTGTCATCACTTGGTCCGACCTTCTGCTTATTCTGAATTTCCTGATTAAGGAAGTTAAGGAAAAAGCCAGAAGTTATATCTGCACCCCAGTCTACCTCTTGTCAGTATTCTTGTGAAGATAAGACTTTACACAAAGTTATCGTTCTTTTACAGATACACTGAGCAAGAGCCCAAAGTGACATCCTAGGTTTCCAGTCACTGGACTGCATGAGTAATCACTAAGACAAAGATAAAAACAGGGAAAGAGTACAGGAAGCAAAAGGGACCAGGACGCACACCAGTGCACTGGCTTTTATGCAGCACCTTTAGGTATACAGCTCACATGAAAATTTCTGTAGTCAAGAACATAAGCTCTAAAGTCCCAGCAGCCAGGTCTGGATCTCAGTTTTGATAAATCGTTTGTCTATCCCTAAAATTCTCATTTGTAAAAGAAAATAAAAGTACTTCTTGGACTGGGGAGATAGCTCAGTGGTTAAAGGCACCTGATTTTAAAGCCAGACACACAAAATGGCACATGTGTCTGAAGTTCATTTGCAGGAATGCCCATACTCACTCTCTGTCTCAAATAAATAAAAACATTAAAAGAAAAAACAAAAACCTGTCGTTTGAGCTATACTTATCTGTACTTAATTACACCTTGGTAAATGTTCATTATTAGAACTAGAAAAACAAGCAGGGTGCAGTGGTATATAATCCCAGCACTCAGGAAGCAGAAGCAAAACACTAAAGTACATGGTTAGATCCTATCTTAATGCTATCCCCTTCCCTCCAAACCCCCAGAAATTCTAAGCCTTTGCCAAAGCCACCTTTGTGCCTACAGAAGTTGAAAGAAATAAGACCAGAAGGTGCCATACCTGTACAACTTCAGTGCCTTCTATTATTTTCCTGTAGTAGGACACAGATGGGGAGCTTGTACTTCCTGCCACAACATAGGACCTTTCTGGATAAGCCAAGTCCCAAAACCTAGGGGAGAGGAAGTAGATGTTGATCAAGGTCATGGGAAGAACTGTTTATCACTGGCTTACATTGATCAATGCATTACTTGCTTTCTTTTGCATCAGGAAAAGATTTTTCTAGGACTATTAGCATAACACCTGTAGCTGTCTTTGTAAGGTATTGATTTTCAACATTACAGCATCATTCATATCTAGAATGACACTTCTTCTAAACCAAAGAATCTATGTGTTAAATATGGAGTATGCTTTACTAGACACACACCTTATTTTCATGTCTGAGCCCGCTGTTAATAGGATAGGGTTTCCATCTGCAGGACTGCAGTAGATGCCGTGGACGCTGTGAGGAGAAGGCTGCAGAGAAATAAACATGGAGTCAGACAAGACATCAGCATATTCCATAAATGACAGTTGTCAGGAGCTTTGTAAGCTTTGTAAGCAACTATCTGAAGAAACAAGGCCAGTTTTGGGGAGATTCTATTTTAAAGCTGAAGATCTGGAGATATAGCTTAGGGTGGAGCACTTACCTAGCACATTCAAGGCGCTGGATTCAATTCCCCTACTGCCACCCCCCCCAAAAAAAGACCGTTGGACTGAAATGTGGTGGTGCACACAGTGAGATCTTGTCACAAAGAAACAAAGTATAAAAATATAGTTGCTTCAGCTTCCTAATGTTTTTAAGACTACCTTAAGCAAGAAGATTGCAACCCAAGGGATTTTAAAATATCAAGTCCTTCATACCTTTTGTTCCAACAGGGCACTGGTGGCAATGTGACTGTTAAAAAGTACATCCCTAGCACCACCAAAAAAGTACAGATCTCATCCTAAGTTGAAAAGGCATTTAATACTCCTAACCGTTGTTTATCTTTGTGGCCTGACCTAGGGCTCCTTCCAAGCATTATGAGAGCACTGTACCACCTATCACTAGCCTGGGAAAAGATCAAAACACTCCAAGCACACTTTCTAGAGAATGCATATTGCTTTCACACCATCACCATAAAGACAAAAAAAAAAAAATCTTGTTGAACATTAGAAGTCAGGTCCCTCTGTATATGTTCTATGTATTAATAACCTAAACTTCAATCCAGGCTTTGCCTAATGAACTTAGATCTACAGTGGTTCCAGAGAGATTGCAGACAGACACTGGCAAGCTGGAGGACTTAGAAAATATCCAGGCAGAGTGGCCACATGATACCTGATGTTATTAAGAATATAAATTTAAACATAACTCCAGAACCCAACAGAGACAGTGTTTGTTAAAATACTTGAATATGCTTAGGATATACATAAGTGTCCTTTACAGTAAACTGGAGACAAACCTGTAACTCAGAAAGAGGTGGTGCGCTGCTGGCCCAGAGCGTAAATCTTCTGTCACCAGTCTCCATGTCCCACATGGACACTTCATTGTTGCCCTGAACAGCTAAGGGAGACAAAGGCCAGAACTGTTAGAAAGGGAAGAGCTTGTTCTCAAAGCGCTCACATCTCAGAGGTCCATAATACAAATCAGACCTTGGAAAGAACTGTGGGATAAAATGACAAATCACAGATTTTGCCCTCAAGAAACCTACAGTCTGGAAATGAAGTGAGGTAGGGGCATGGGGGTGAAATATACTATATGCTTTGTGATACTCCTGCTCCCACACCTTTGGAAACAAAGCCTCCTTAAATAATCCTGCCTTCGAAATGCTATCTTTGTCTTGTTGGAACCCTGACCAGTGAGAAGGCCAGAAAGGGGGCAAGAGCCTTTTGGATGAGGGTGAGGAGCTGGACTGTGAGGTCAGATTTCTGTCACTGTGAACTGAGCACACCAATGTAGGTGAGGAAGGATTTGTTTTGGCTCCCGATCTCATACCAGTCCATCACAGCAAGAAGGATTTGGCTAAACAAAGCCCTAAAATCATGGCAGCCAGGTAGGGAGGAGACAGGAGGACAGAAATGTTTGTGCTGTGATAGCTGGTAGCTTTCATTCCATCCAGGTCCCTCCAGGACAGGATAGTGCTGCTTTCATTCAGGGCCGCTTTCCCCACTAAATCAATCCTCTCTGTAGGGACACTCACAGGCACACCCAGAGGTGTGCATTAGGCACTTCTTAATCTGAGTCAGGTTAACATCAAATCTGAAATGAGAAGCCACTGTGAGAGGCAGGGAATAAACAGGACACTGCATTAAAAAGGTAAGGGATTAGGATAGTTTGGACTAGGGAGAGTGATGGAAAAAAGCAGTTAAATTCTGAACACATTTGAAAGCAGAACTTACAGGACTGGCTGATGGGCTGGAGGTAGGATAAGATGTAAGAAGAGCCAAGGACACTACCAGGTATCTGTCTTCACTTCTATCCCCTGAGAGACTGCCATCATAGTAAGCAGGTTTGTCTCCGGGAAAAAGGTAGTGATGAGGAATCCAAGAGAGGAAATCAAGGGGACTGTTTGAATATTTTAAGCTTATAATGGTTATCAGACATTTTAGGAATATTTTAAGTACACAGATTAATTTGCTCTTTAAAGCATCCACTGGATGAGATCTTGCACAGAGTCAGTGATATGGAAGGAAAGAAGAAAGCCAAACAGTGAGCACTGAAGTAGGTTACTGTTTAAGTCAGAAAGTGGTAGGTGAAAAAGAAAGAGAAGGGCTGGAGAGATGGCTCAGCCATTAAGGCACTTGCCAGAAAAGCCTAACAACCTGGGTTCAATTTCCCAGCACCCACATAAAGCCAGCTGCACAAAATGGTACATGCATCTGGAGTTTGTTTGCAGTGGCAGGAGGCCCTGGTATGCACCCATATACGTATTTCTCTCTCTTCTCTCAAATAAGTAAAATATTCTTTTAAAATAACATTTAAAGAAGAAAGAGAATCAAGAGCAATGACCTTGGAATCTGGCACTGTCTATGAAAAAGGAACACACAGGCATACAAAGAAGAGGACCATGAAGAAACCGGAAATAGCCAGAGCTATTACCTATCCAGCATGAGTGCATGCCAGAGACTCCATCCTACATGTTTTGTCTCAAATTAGTTAACTTTACAAAGTATTTTCAAGCAATATATATATATATGTATATATATATGTATATATATATGTATATATATATATATATATATATATATATTTTTTTTTTTTTTTTTTTTTTTTTGGTATTTTTGAGGCAGAGTCTCGCTCTAGCCCAGGCTGACCTGGAATTCACTATAGTTTCAGAGTGGCTTCAAACTCATGGCGACCCTCCTACCTTGCCTCCCAAGTGCTGGGATTTTAAAGGTGTGAGCCACCATGACAGTTACAGGCATACTGTATTGATGATTAAAATTAATTCCATTATCTGCCCAAGTCCATACCAAAAACAATATTCATACATGGAAAGAAAGGGGAGCATTGAGATACAAAAAAAAACAGATCAGTAAGAAACGGGGGCTGGGAGATGGCTCTGTGGGTAAAGCACTAGCCATGCAAGCATGAGAACTCAAGTTCGGATCCAGAGAACTTGAAACATGTTCCAGAGAACATGAAAATGCAGGTATAACAGGCTGTGGACACAGGACAGTGAAATACTAGGCTGGAACCAAAAGGGAAACTAGCTCACCCTGGCTATCTCAGAGTGCTGGAGCGCCCTGTGGGAGCTGCTGAAGACGAAGGTAACCACAGCATAAATAAGCAGGGGACCCTGTAGACTACGAAATCAATCAGCCAGACAAGAGTACATACAGGTGCAATAGTGACACACAGCCTCTTCAGGTAAGCAACTTTCTCTGAATGGACATGAGGCCTTCTCAGTGGGAACGAACTCATATCTGGTACTGGGAACCAAGTTAAAAGCTCACACTTTATTCAAGAGAAGCCCCCACTGCTCGCTGGAGAAGAAGAGTAGACTTACACACCAAAAGGTCCCTCAAAATAACTTTGCATGTCCTCAACGGAGAACCAAGACCCGACAATAAGACAAGACAGGTGACTGTGCCCACCATGAGACATGCCACCTCTGCCACATCTGCCAGGGCCTAGGAGAAGTTGCAGAGGAAATGGCAACACAAATACTGCTCTTACTGCTAGCCTGACAACCAGTTCCAGGGTGATGGTGACAGACACAGTGATCAATTAAAACCTATAAAAGCAGAAATCCAGAGGCTATAGACAACTGAACACACTATATCAAACTGCCAACAGGCCTGCCATGGCTCAGGGAACATTACAGAAGAGGGGACAGAAAGACTGAGAGTCACAGAGTGGGTAGGATTACCCTGAGGCATAGTTTCCCCCACTACCCCACAAGAACTGAACAAGGCACTCATGATCCCACACTGAATACCATAACCACACTGAGGAAATGGGAGCAGGGGTGAGGGGATAAAGGACTCTAACCTGTTATAATATTTATAAAACAAAATAAAAAGAAAAGGTACAGCAGGGCTCTGTCATATCACAGGGCTTCTCTTCCTCTTCTTCTGTGCAAAAACTTTTTTTTTCTTTTAAACAAAGTTCCCTGTAAAATGAGAGAGATTACAGAGAGGGACCAAAAAAAGGGGAAGAAACTTGGTTTTCCTTTAGCTAACCCAACACTCTTTGAAACCTCCTTTAGATTACTTGTCATTCTGGGTTATTATCATCTTTCAGTAGCACAGCTAAATTTAAACAATAGAAAAACAGATTATAAGGGTAAACTTTGGAAGTTTCTCTAAAGTTATTCATATGTTTGCAAATATCAGGAAAGACAAATGTACAGTTTTTTATATCAAAGAAGTCTGTGGTTTTTATGATTTACAGGACAAATATTTCTCCCTTTCTTATAATAAATAAAGGATATGGGGCACTCTTTCTGCTGCTGTTGTCCCCTTGCTGTTGGCCAGGAGGTGATGTCCACCCTCTGCTCATGCCATCATTTTCCCTGACACCATGGAGTTTCCCCTGGAGCCTGAAAGCCAAAATAAACCCTTTCCTGCCACAAGCTGTCTTTCAGTCGGGTTCTTTGTGCCAGCAATGGAGATGCTGGCTGTAACAGTAGAATTGGTCCTAGGGAGTGGGACCATTGCTGCTGGAACCCCAATTATGTGGCTCTAGTTTTTTGGAAATGATTTGCAGGAGAAATGTGGAAGGTCTTGAAACCTCGACCTAAGAGATGCCTTGCTGTAAGTACAGCTTGATGGATTCTGGTCAGAGTTGGAAAGACCTGATGCAGTGAGAATTATGGACTGAGAGGTTTGGATTATAAAGGTGAGAAGAGGCTTGCTAAATTCTGTCTGCCTATGTCCTAAGAACTTGTGCAGGGTTCTTTTGCATAGAAATGGGCTGGTATGAGGTAGATGGAGATGGCACAGAAAGAAATGAAATCTTTGGCCCATAAGTGCTACCTGTTCAGCTGCAATTGTTTGAGAGATTCAAACTACTGAGATTGGGCCAGGTGATCGGCATTGGAACAGCTGAAAGAATGTAGACTCTTTGAAGTAAGGGGCCTGAATACTGAAGGTTTCCTGCTCTTCAAAATTGGCTTTGTTAGCCGGGCGTGGTGGCGCACACCTTTAATCCCAGCACTCGGGAGGCAGAGGTAGGAGGATCGCCGTGAATTCGAGGCCACCCTGAGACTACACAGTGAATTCCAGGTCAGCCTGGGCTAGAGCAAGACCCTACCTCGAAAAACCAAAAAAAAAAAAAATTGGCTTTGTTCTCCCCTGAATTAATAAGTTGGTAGCCCACCTGCTACCATGGAGTATAACAAATGCAGGAAGAGAGGGTCATTGGATTTGCAACATGGTTTTGTTTTATGGAAATGGTCGTGGGCAGCGTGAAGCAGGCTGGTTGGATTGCCTGTGTAGAGGCCCAATGGTGCCATAAGGATAAATCATGAGTTGCAATAAAGACCCAGTGAAATATTAGGACTGTCATGGTTTGATCCAGGATCCAGGTGTCCCCCACAAACAAATGAATGTGTTCTGATTGATAGATCCTCAGCTGATGGCAGTTTGGGTTTTACAACTTCGATGGAGCTGTGTTGCTAGGGGCGGACTTATGAGGTGATAAGCCAGCTTCCCCTTGCCAGTGTTTGGCACACCTTCCTGCCACTGTTTGCAGTGCTGTGGTGGAGGTGATGTTCACCCCTCTGCTCATGCCATCATTTTCCCTGTCAGGATGGAGTCTCCCCTCGAGTCCATAAGCCTAATAAACCCGTTCCTCTACAAGCCACTTTTGTTTGGGTTCTTTCTGCACAGCAACTAGACTATGGGATGGGTGGCATGAGATGAAATTATCTGGGATTGTAAGTAGCCTGGCTGAAGACTCCAGAGACTCATCACTGGTTAGAATTATTATTAGACTTGGAGTTACAGAGTTTGAAGTTGCCCTGTTTGTTTTAAATCTTGTATTGATTCAATCTGTCTTTGCCATGCCCAATGCCATCTTTTGCAGTGTATTTATTCTATGCCATTGTGGATGATTTTAATGTTACAGCTCAGTTAAAAAGATCTTGGACCATGGGGATGTTTGAGCATCATTGAGATTGATGAACACTTTGGGGACTTTTCAAGTTGGACTGCAGGCACTGCATTTTACATCATGGATGGTTATCAGTTTATGGGGGCTGGGGCAGAATGTGGTGGTTTGATTCAGATGTCCCCTGTAAACTTATGTGTTCTGAATGCTTAGTCTCCAGCTGATGGCAATTTGGGAACTGGAACCTTGTTGGAGATGTGTTGTTGAGGACAGGCTTATGAGTGTTATAGCCAGCTTCCCCTTGCCAGTGTTTGGCATACTTTCTTATTGCTGTTGTCCACCTGATGCTGGCCAGGAGGTGATATTCAACCTCTGCTCATGCCATCATTTTCCCTGCCATAAGCCAAAATAAACCATTTCCTTCAAAAAGAAGTGGGGGGGGGTAGTATGTATTGTGATTAAAAAAAAAATCTAGGTACAATTCCAGTATTTGGGAGGCAGAGGTAGATACAGGTCCCCAGGACAAGCTGGCTAGTTAGACTAGCATAATCAGCTAGCTCTAGTAAGGGTTCAAATAAGAGATCTTGTCTTAGTAAATAAGGTGGAGAATAATCAAGGAAGACACCAATTGTCACCTTCATACATACCACAAAAACATACACGTTAAAAAAAAAAAGAACTGAGGAGAATACGTCAGTTTCTAACTTACATTTCTAGAAAGAGGTTGGTGGCAATTTTCGTAAAAACAGGGGACACAGGAAAACCAAACTGACAGATGATGGTAGAAAGGAATGGAAGGTAGTAGGATTGATAGGTAACATTAGTTTTGAACACAATACAAGGTGACAATGGTAGGAACTTTGATAATCAAAACAAAATCAAGTATTTGGCTAATATACAAAATAAAAGCTCTAAAATTATGAGTCTTAGCAACAAGTTATAATGTACATTCCAAGACAATTTTTCTGATACACGAGAGCTGTGCATCTTACCTGCAATTACCCAAGACTGATACAGGGGATGCATGGAGAGACGCCTGATTCGAGCCCTGGAAGGATGGCAATGACTGGAAATTGGCAACTGGAACCTCATGTCCCAACAGGCCATGGTTCCATTGCTTGTTCCTAAATAAAAGCACAAAGAACATTGTCATGCATTGACTAATGCACACTGAGCTCTGTTTATACACATGAGAAGCAGCATCAGCTTTATTTTAAAACGACGTTAGGCACTTAGAAAAACACCTTATTGCCAGGCCTGTAACTCTACTTACTCTGGAGACTGAAGCAGAATTACAAGTTGAAGGTCTGCCTGAGTTACAGAGTGAGTTCAAGGCCAGCCTTGGCAATGTAGTAAGACCCTCTCTAAAAACAAAACAGGAAAACAGTGCTGGATCAGTGGATCAGTGGTCCAGAACTTGCTGAGAATGCACAAAGCACCAGGATCAATCCTTAGTACTGCCAAAGTAAAAAATAAGGCTTTGTTCTCATGAAACTGTCTCTTCAGTTTCAAACAGCAACTATAGTTGTTAAATGACAGGCATAAAATGCTTATCATCATGTGAACTACAGTTCTGTCTAAAGAGTGTAAATTCAAGGTAAATAATTCATTAATTGACACTTAGTTGCCAACAGCATTCACAAAAGTAGGAGCTATAAAGAAGACATAACTGAATTTGGAAAATCCAAATGTTCAGACTGCCTTAAATAGCGGCTGCCTTACTGCTACCCAGAGATCACTTCCACATCCAAAATGGCAGCCGTTTCATAGCTATCACCAAATTCTAATCATCTCCATGTGTTCTTTTTTCTACAACACTCTGGAGACAAGCATGGGCACCCCCAGCAGAAACTAAGTGAGTCCCCAAGCATCTGCCCATGGCAACGTAAACTCCATCAAGACATTACTATCGTTTGTAAATTTGCTAGTTATGTAATACCTACTCTTCAATGTTACATCTCACTGTACCTACATAAAACTTAATATAGGAAAGGGCAGATATTTAACAATGTCCACTGAGAGAGAATCGAGACACCCACATTCAAGCACAGAGAATTAGAACTCTTTTGAATAAGCGGGTAGAGTAGCACGCAGTGGCTCGAAGCACTGTGGAGGCCAGGGCTGAGCATGTAGCTCAGCTGTAGAGTGCTTGCCTAGCACACCTGATGCCCACTACCACATAAACAGGGTGTCATGGTGCATGCCTATAAGTCCAGCACTTGAGAGGTGAGGGTGAAAGGTTCAGAAATTCAAGCTCATCTTCAGCTATGTTGAGGCCAGCCTGGGACACATACAACTCTGTCTCAAAGGGAAAAAATGCACTACTGGAGTCAAGGTAACTTCGAAACAGAGGGAAAGGAAAGGGGTGATGAGACAAGGTGAGACATGGTCCAATGGCAAACAGTTTCTTAGAAGGAATAGCTTTTGTGCTTTATTGTACCAAATATATACATGTCAATATAATTAATGATAATGTGCTGTGTATTTCAACACTGCTTAAGAAGGTTTCAAATACTTTCAACCCAAAAAATTGTGGTGAAGGATTTGTTAAGTTCCTGATTTAATCATTCTACAATATAAACATGTTAAAAACACCACACTGTATCTCATAAGTACATACTATTATTTGCAATTAAAAAAAAGCTTAAAATAAAAATCAGCAATCCCATTCTTGGATATGTTGAGAAAAATGGAAGCACATGCTTCCACAAAAACCTACTCAAAAATGTTTACAGCAAGTTTACTCAGAAAAGCTCAAACTAGAAAGGACTGGCTAATGGATGGATGTACATACAAAATTATCCACAAAATGGGATATTACTCAATAATTATTTAATTCATACATGCAATCACATGAAAAAGGCTCACGAGACTTGTGTTTAGTGATAAAAAGTACATATTATATGATTCCATTTATGGCAAAGGCAAAACTATGCAAACTGAAATTGGATGGGTTAAAATGAGAAAACAGTAGATACGTGTATTCTGTTTATGGCAATTATGGGCCACGCATCGTATAAAGTTTTCAGAATTCATCAAATTACACTTTAAAAAACAAATAACAATAAAAAGAGATGAAAGAAACAAAGAAAATCAAAAGTACAACTTCACGCTTTGGGGGAAAGGGAGTGGGGAGGATAATAAAGAAGAAAGCCCATGTCGGGCTCTTCCACCAGGAACTGGGATGGATGCTTTTAGCTCATTAAATCTTCAAAGCAGCCCTTGAAGGAATTGGTCCCATTAGAAGATGAAGATGCTGAGACTTAGAGTTAAGTAGGTTGCCTGAGGTTACTAGAATTTAAAACTGTTGGCCCAAACCCCAATGTTGTTTTCCTTAAGCTTGTGGCTTTCCCAGCAGAATGAGAGAACACCAGCAAATTTAATCAGTACAATGATTACAAATAGACTCATTAAAGAACAAGGAAAAAGAAGAAATTGATTTATGATTTATGACAGTGATTTTGCCCTTCTTTCACAATACTTTCTTTCTCTCTTGTTCTTTTTTTTTTGGGGGGGGGGTTGTTTAAGACATAGAGTATCATGTAGCCCAGGCTGGCCTTGACTTGCTATGTAGCTGAAGCTGCCCTTAAATCCTGATCTCCTGCCTCCATCTCTACCTGTTACATGCTGATATTATAAGCTTGTTCTACCATATGCCGCTACTCAAATATGCTTTTTAACGTGTGTGTGTGTGTGTGTGTGTGTGTGTGTGTGTGTGTACCAGGTCCTTGGGAATGTGAGGCAAACATTCTCACAAATGGGCTGGAGAGATGGCTTAGTAGCCTCAGCAGTTAAAAGTTTGCCCTGACACAGACATCCCAGGTAAAGTGGTGCATGCATCTGGAATTTCTTTGCAGTGGCAAAAGGTCCTGGCATGCCCATTTCTCTCTCTCTCTCTCTCTCCCCCCTCTCTCAAATAAACAAATAAAAATATTTGAAAAAGAAAAGTAATATGCAACAGATTATAACATAGCAGTTGAAAATAAAGAAGGGGAAAAATTCACCAAAGAAAACAGAGAATAAAACAAAACACAAACCAGTTTTTATTAGCCGGCAAGTGCAGGTATCCTACAAGCAGCTAGTGACTCACCGATGCAGAGCCAACACTGGTGGATGTCCACAGCAAAGGAAGTGATGAGGCCTGACTTCAAATCATGCTTTAATGTCCATGCATTACTAGAAGACCTCAGGTCCCAGCCCACCAGAGAGCCATTCACGGTGGCATAGGCAAGAATGGACTGTGCCCCGGAGTTGAAGTGATGCATGTCCACCACACAGCCATCCTCCTTAGGATCCAGAATCCTGCAGAAACACACAGAGCAAATGCCAAGGCTTTCCAGCCACTGGTTTCTACTTCAGATGAACATATGCTCTATCCATGGTCAACAAATAAAAATTATGTAGTCCTAAAACAATTATAGCTAAGGCTTTTAAGAAGTAATTTTAGATATCTAGAATTATAAAAACAGCACAGAATTTCAGTATATCCTTTACTTAGCTTCCCCTGTTACCATCTTATATAATAAGAAATTAACTAAGATAATAAGAAATTAACCTTGTTACACCGGCAAAGTTCATTTTTGGGGATACAAGTAAATGCACTATGACAAACTCATAACTATGTAACTGTTTTGTATTCTCCAAATTCTCTTGTTGACCCATTTGTAGTCAAACTCTTCCAATTCCTCAAATTGTGGCAACAACCAATCTGGTTCCTTACCTGTAATTTTATATTTTCCAGAATGCCATATATTTGGAAACATACAATAGAGAGCCTCTGCTCAGACTTCTCTCATTAGCAAAATATATTTAAGATTCACCAATGTTACAATGAGCCAATAATTCATTTCTTTCTATTGATGGGTATACTGGCTTGTTTTTTCAAGCTGAGGCACTTTTAAAACTAAAAAGAACATCACAGGGCTGGGGATGTAGCTCACCAGCACAGCATTTGTGTAGTATGCTTGAGAACCCATGTTTAATCCAAGAACCACAACAAGGAAGGAGAACAGGGAGCACAGGAGAAGATGTGGAGGGAAGAGGGAGAACAGGATAAAGCATGCTGACTCCTCCATGGTAAGCCCATGTCGTGGTGCTTTATTGCCATCTAAATTAGAGGTCAGCACATCTTTTCTGGAATGTCAGGTGGTTAAGTACTTTAGGCTTTCTGAGTCATATACAACTCTGTTGCACATTCTTTATTCATTTTTATTTTGAGCAAGGCAAAAGCAGATTCATAAAGGAGATGAAAGATGAGGCAGAAGCAGAGAGAGGGGGAGAGAAAACAGGAGGGGTCCCCAACAGAGATGTTGCTCTCTTTATTCTAAAAAATGTAAATATTCCTGTTTTTTAAAAAAATATTTATTTTATTTATTTACAAGAGACAGACAGACAGACAGACAGACAGACAGACAGACAGACAGACAGACAGACAGACAGAATGGGTGTGCCAAGAGCCTCCAGCCACTGCAAATGAACTCCAGATACATGTGTATCTAGCTTTACGTGGGTAGCTTTACGTGAACCCAGCTCATTAGGCTCTTCAGGCAAATGCCTTAACTGCTAAGCCATCTCTCCAGCCCTAAACATTCCTGTTTTATGGACCATACTATATATAATCTATGGCTTGTTGATACCTATCTATTAAAAATTGCATTTATAAATATTCTTCTGACTATATTTACATACAGAGGAATGATTTGTCCAAATGGTAAATAAAAAGTGAAATGCTTTTCTCCACAAATTCTAATTCTTAAGAGGCACAGTCACAGGTGATATGACTGATGAACATGGTAAGGTTTCTTTAGAGTGCACTACATCCAGGCACAGTATAATAAGACTTTCTGGCAAGGTCTCCCAGTGTTGGTGATAAATATTTGCTTAAGGTAAATAAAAATATTCATAGCAAAAAAGTGTTACCAGTTCAGAGACAACCATGTAAAGAATATCTGTCTGTCCTGAGGGCACAGTGAGCACACAGTAAACTTTACTAGAAATATAAATGAACTCGCAGGTGTATTACTTTTATAGTCATCCTCCACTGAAACTAATTTTAAAGAAAACTGGTAGTTATTCTTTATTAAAGACCATATATCTATAATGTCTTGGGTAAAAGCCACCCAAATCTTGTTTACTGGTTATGATGAAAATAACATGCATTTTAAATGCAAAACCGAAGAAAAACAAGCAATAAAAATGAAAATACCCTAGGTGAGCTAACAATATCTCTTTTAGCCTTAAGCAACACAATGGCTATGAGCTAGTGGACACTAAGCTGGAAGTCTGTTTCACTTGCTTCCTGTGGGGACACCTCTGCCGTGAGCCTCCTCATCCACCCTGCTTCAGCAGCTCACTCTTCTCTAGTCTCCCTAACCAGGTAACATGGAGCATTACCACACTGCAGTAAATTTGTCTGCTCACTTGTCAACTTCTCTCTCCTCAAAGACTATAAATTCTTAGAGTATACAGCGTAACTTAAGAGTACACAATGTAACTGACTTGTGGGACTCCACAACACATTGATTAGCCAAAAAAAAAAAAAAATTGTCTTAAACTTATATTACATGTTTAATTTGTAAATAATTACAATTTATAATAAGTGAGGAAAATTCCCAAATATATTCAGTCAGCACTTTGTTTTACAATAAATATGTAAACTCCTTAAAAATTCTGGTGTTATCAAGCTCAGAGACTTCAATGCCAAGGAATAGAATGCTGATATCTGAACTGTCTTTACTTTAATGAGAACATTCATTCTGACAATCAGCAGCACTGTGTTTTTCATAGAGAGAAGACAATGGATGGCTGTCATTCAGATTCAGACTAGGATGAGCTCCAAAGTCAAAGCTGCCCTTCTGATCTTTTGACAAAACAGAAGGGATGCAAAGACACTGTCTTCTAAAACTAACCACATCAGATACTTTTGAGTTAGAAGCAAATTTTAGTCACTTTATGGACTTATGTAATCCAAACTGTGTTTCAAGGTGTGGAGAGGATTAAAACTTTAAGAGGACAACAGACAGACACATACCTGCTTTGCAGAGGATGGACTTTAGGAGACTTGGGCAGCTTGGAAGCCTCAATCCCAAGAAGCTGGACAGCACCATTATCAGATGCAATGGCCAAGTAGTGGGAGCCTTGGCAGAATGCGAGGGTCTTGACTCGTCCTCCAATTCTGCTATATGTAAGAATAGACCTGAATGAACAAGAAGTGAGATTTCATTTCTTAAATAGCCATGAGCACCTTATTGCTGACAATAAAGTAAATAGCCACATGGCTATTAACAGACAAAATTACTACTTTAAGTCTCTGATGAAGATAGATGCAACACTTGCAAACTAAATTAAAGAACACATTAAAAAGATCGTATATCATTATCAAGTTAGTTTAATTTCAGTGATGCAAGGTTGGTGTGACAGATGCAATTCAGTAAGTGTAACAACACATAAATAGACTTAAGAACAGAAATAGCATGATCATCTCAATTGATGCAGAAAAAGCTTCCCTCCTTCCCTTCAAGATGAAAAGACCCAAAGAAACTAGGAATGAAAGGAACATACCTCAAGATAAAAAGGCTTTATGCAATAAATCTATAACTAAGATTATACTAAATGAGGAAAAACAAAGTGTTTCCTCTAAAATCTAGAACAAAACCAAGGTGTCCACTTTCTCCACTCTTATTCAACATAGTGCTCAAAGACTTTTAGAGAAAAAGACAGGAAACAAACGAGATACAAATAGGACAAAGTCAAATTATACTGTTTGCAGACTATATGATCCCAAACTTGAAGATCCTAATGACTCTGCCAGAAAACTCTTCCAGCAAAGCAGCAGAACACAAAATCAAAATAAAAAATCAATAGCTTTTCTCTGTGTCAATAGTGAATGCACCAGCAAAGAAACTAGGGGAAATGTCCCACTTACAATAGCTTAAAAACAAAACAAAAAACCTATAAACAAACCTAACCAAGGACTGAAAACATTCACAGCTGTGTGTCCAACCCATGGGCCACAGGCTACATGTAGCCAAGGATAACTAAGAATGTGGCCCTCAAAATCATAAACTTAAAACACTAAGAGATCTCATTGTTTTTTGGTAACTCAATTACATGGTTCTGCCCTGCATGAAATCTTTACAACTCTGAAAAAAAACTGAAGAAAACACAGAAGGCAGAAAGACCTCTTATGTTCATGGATTGGCAGAACTTTTTGAAAACTGTTATATTAATGAACACAATCTACAGATTCAATGCAATTCCCTTCAAAATCCTAATGATATTCTTTAGGGAATTAGAAGAAAGAAAGAAAAAAAAAAAGGTCCTAAAATTCATACAAAAGCACAAAAGATCCCAAATAGCCAAATCAATCTTTAGCAGAAGGAGCAATGCTGGGAGTGTCATAATTCTTGACCTCAAACTACATTACAGATCCATAGCAACAAAAACAGCACAATGCAGGCACACAGAACAATGGAACAGAACAGACACAGAAATAATCTCAAACAGTTACAGCTATGTAATTACTGATTTAACTGTCAAAAACATGCATTGGAGAAAAGACAGACTCAACAAATGGTGCTGAGAAAACTTGATTTCACCTTTGAGAAAAATGAAACTGGATCTATTTGTATGAAAATCAATTCAAAATGGATCAAAGACATGAAGCTTTGAAAGTGCTAGAGGAAAATATAGATAAAACACTTTGAGAGACATAGGCAAAAGCAATGATTTTCTGTACAAGACTCCATGCATAAGAAATAACCCTTTTAATCCCAGCACTCTGAGTTTGAGGCCGGCCTGAGCCTACATAGTGAATTCCAGGTCTAGAGCGAGACCCTACCTCAAAAAACAAAATAAAATAAAACAAAAAAAGCACCTAAAACTGAAAATAGAATTACCATATGACCCAGATATGGCACTCTTGAGTACAGACCCAAAACTATAAGTCAACATACCAGAAGGACTTGCACATTAATGTTTATAGCTACACTATTCACAGCAGCTAGCTAGGAAATGCAAACAGCCTAGAAGTCCATCAACAGAAGAATGGATAAAGCTGTAAAGAAAAGTGAAGCCATTTACAGGAATGGATACAACTGGAAATCATTATATTAAGTGAAATAAGTCACTCATGCTGCCTCTCATATGTGTGACCTAGATTTCAAACTGTGTGTATGTATGTGTACACACGAATGCACACACACAAGCATTTATTTATATACGTGTGTTTGCAGGTCATGAAACTAGTAAGAGTATTAAGAAAGAGGAGGCAGTGCTCTTCTGAGGTGGTGAGAGATAGAGTAATATAATAGGAAAGCAGAAGAGAGGACTAGCTGGGAAAGAAAGAGAACCCTCAGGAGGAGGTAGAAGTGGGGAGGGTGTACAGTAGGGGAGGGGAACAAATGAGAAGTGCAATGACATGCACACATGAAAATGGCATGATAAAGCCCATTAATTACCTTATCTGCTAATCTAAAACAACAACAAAATAAAGGTAAATAATCCTAAAACAAATACCTGTGTTTATTCTTACTTATTCCCTTTAGATACACACATTATAAAAGCTAGTGATATACACCATCAAAAAGCCCTTCAGGGAGGATGCAGCTGCCTTCTACCAGAGAGCCTACATGAGAACGCCCTAGTAACCTGTGCTTTATCACACTTGGCTTTTATTTGGGAGAGGCTTCAGAATTCCCATCTTAAAATTGTTCTGAGATGCCTCGGAATTCCTGTTTTAAAATTGTTCTGTTGCAATTTATGATGTAACATATCCAGTTTTCTCTCCCTTCTTTTCTGGCCTGTTACTGTCCCAAATTTAGTTTCGCAAAGCTCAGGCCTCAGGCTCCTCTATTCTTGCATTCACTTCTCTCAGGGTGGCCATACCACTCAACAACTTTGACTTCCAACACTAGCAGACTTGAAAATATAAACCTTAACAGCTAGTTTCCTCATTTCTTCCCTTCCTTCCTCCCTTTCCCTGCCTCTTTTCCTCTCTCCTTTTTGGTAGGGTCTCATGTATCCCAGCCTCAAACTTCCTAGGTAGTCAAAGATGACCTTGAACTTCTAATCCTCTTGCACCACCATGCCCAGTGTGTGTGGTGTTAGGGATCAAACCCAGAGCCCTGTGTGCTAGGCGAGCACTCTACAACTGAGCTACATCTCCACCCCAACCCCACACTTCCCGGAGTGCCTGTTATATTCTAGCTCTTCATGGTGACAGACTCCACTTAGATGTTTTAATATCACTTCAATTTGAAAAAGTACCAAATGTATCAATTTCCCCTAAAATTGAGAAGCTAAGTGAGCCAGAAATAAGATAGCATAAGATGTGGAAAATATAATTTAAAATACTA
>PVHP010011456.1:0-45136 GCA_004024765.1 Zapus hudsonius | reverse complement strand
AACTCACGGCGATCCTCCTACTTCTGCCTCCCGAGTGCTAGGATTAAAGGCGTGCGCCACCACACCCGGCTTCTCCTCTGTTTTGTCTTCCACGTCTGAGGTTTTGTTTCCCCAGCTATTGATTTGTTGGTGAGAGATTCTCGGGAGGTTCTTATTGCTTCAATTTGGTTTTTGTTTTCTGAGACTTCTTTTGGGGTTGCTTCTATCACCCTGTTGAGATGTATTTTCATTTCAAGGCTTGGTTTAATCACTTCTTCCTGATACTCATTCTTATATTTGCACATGTCTTCATTTAATTTGGAAAGCTGGTTCTTGATACCTTCTGTTTGATGGTTTGCCTTTAGTTCCATCATTTCTCTTCTTAAGTCCATTTGATTTTCCTCTATTACATTAAGCCTGGTGGCAAAGCTTGTGAGCTGACTTTGTACACTTTTAAAGTGATTATCCACTTTTTCTGCCATGGCCAATATTAACTTCTCCTTAGAATCAGTACTAGTATGATCGGGGCTTAGTGTCATGTCTTCCTGGCCTGCATCTGCTCTCTCTCTCTCTCTCTCTCTTTATTGTATTGTTATTGTCATTTGGCGTGGTTTCCTCAGCTGGTGTAATATTCATGCGTTAAGATCTGCCCATTTCTATTCCACTTGGGGTGGTTGGGGGGATGCCTTTGAGCTATCTACACTTGGCTAGTGAGGATGGGGAGTACACTGGGCTCCACGGGTAGGGTTGGACACTCACTTGTTTTATCTGTGAGTGTGTGTGCCCTCAGATCAGTGGCTGGGCTCTGATGGTTAGACTGGGGGAAACTTGCTGAAGGGTGTAGGGTGTGAGGGAACTAGGTAGGCGGAGGCGCGCTGGAACCATGGGAAGCGGCAGGTGGGGAAACTGCAGGAACGAGCACATGGGAAAACCGTGGAAACCAGCAGGGATGGAATCTGCAAGAACCATGGTGAGGGAAGTGCGGGAACCAGTGGGCAGGTAAACTGTGGGAACCAACAGGCGGGAAATCCACAGGAAACAGTGGGCAGGAAAACTTCGGATTCTTTCTTCTCGTCTGTTGATTTTTGGTTCACCTTATTCTTTTTCCAAGACCTTAAGGTGAAGCATTCAATTATTGACTTGTGACCTTCTGGTTTCTTAATGTAGGCACTTAGAGCTATAAATTTCCCTCTAAGGACTGCCTTCTTTGTGTCTCAAAGGTTCTCATTTTTTTGTTGTGTTTTCATTTTCATTTGGGTCTGTGAATTTCTCAGTTCCTTCTTGATTTCTTCAATAACCCATTCATCACTTGGTAGTGTACTGTAAAATTTCCATGAGTTTGTATATGTGTTTGTATAGCTTTTCTTACTGTTGATTTGTAGTTTAATACTGTGATCAGATAGTGTATAAGGAATTATGTCAATTTTCCTGAATTTGATAAGATTTGCTTTATGTCCTAACATATGATATGGTCTATTTTAGAGAATGTTCCATGTGCTGCTGAAAAAAATGTGTATTTGGTGGTATTTGGATGAAAATTTCTGTAGATATCTGTTAGGTCCATTTGTTTTATAGAGTCAGTTAGTCCAGATGTTTCCCTTGTTTATTTTTTTGCTGGGATGACCTGTCAATAGGTGAGAGTGGAGTGTTGAATTCTCCCACTACAATTGTGTGCTTGGTGTTTTCTGTGACCTCAATTCTAGTAGTGTTTGGTATCAGGGTTGTGCTGGCTTTGTTAAAATTAGTTTGGTAATATTCCTTCCTTCTCTTTTTCAGAAAAGTTTGAGAAACCATGGTGTTAGTTCTCCAGTGAATGTCTGGTAGAATTCAGCAGTAAATCCATCTAGGCCTGGTCTTTTTTTAGTAGGGACTGGGATATATGACTGCTTGGATCTTTGTGCTTGTTACAGGTCTGTTTAAATGGCTTATCTCATACTGATTTAATTTTGATAGGTTATATACATCAAGGAAATCTTCCATTTCTTTTAGATTTTCAAACTTGGTAGAGTATATGTTCTTAAAGTATACCCTTAGGAAACTTTATACTTATCCCCAAGCCCTTCTGGCTTTTAAGGTTTGTGTTGAGTAATTTTCAGTTGTTCTAATAGGCTTGCCTTTATAAGTTACCTGTTGTTTTCTCCTACTGTCTTCAAAATATTTTCACTGCTCTGCATGTTCAGTAGTTTAATTATAATATGGCATGGAAAAGTTCTTTCCTGTTTTTTTTTTTTAAATCTGTTTGGTATTCTAAATGCTTCCTGTATCTGCATTGGTACCACTTTCCCGATGTGGGAGAAATTCTCTTCTATGATTTTGTTGAAAATATCTACTACGCCCTGAGAGGAAAATTCTTCTCCTTCCACTATACCCTGTATTATGTTTGATTGCTTCATAGTGTCCCAAATATCTTGAAATTCCCATTCATACCTTGCTATTAATTTTTCCTTCTCGTTGTTGGACTGTTCTAGTTCTGCCACCTTGTCTTGCTGTTTAGATATTTTGTCCTCTCCTTGGTCCATTCTATTGGAGAGACTTTCTACAGAGTTTTGTATTTGATTTACTATGCTTTTCATTTCTAGAATTTCTGATTAGTATTTCTCTATGGCTTCTATTTCCTTATTTCTATCTTGTATTGACCTCATCATCTCCTTAAATTAGTTTCCTGTGTTCTCCTTCTGGAGTTTGATTTCTTTGATCATTGTTATAATCATTCTTTTGGATTCTTTGGCAGACATTTCATCTAAGTCAGTCTCACTGAAGGTCATTTCAGATGGATTTATAGTTTTTGATGGAATTATATTGAAGTTTTGTGTTTCTTGCACTGTAATGTAGAGATTTTTCATATTGAGTTATTCAATGCTTGGGTTTCCTAATTATCTGCTGTATTCTTAGATGTGTGGATCGATAATTATGTATCTTCAGGGTAGGAGCCTAATGTGTCAGGTATGGCTCTTATATTACTCCCAGAGTGACCACAGAGGTGACCCAATGAGTTGTAGTTGCCTGCTATGAAAATATTCTAGTAGGTTGAGTGGGGCAAAATATAATTCTAATATGTAAATGGACAACATACACACATAAACAGAACCCCCATAGGGTATTTATGCAAGGGCGGGGATTAAACAGATAATCTTAAAGCCAAAATACCTAAGGGTTTGTGTTAATTCACACACTTAATCCTGTAGACTGGAAGGCTGGGATTTCTGATTTATGCCAGGTTTCCGGTCATCCTGGGACCAAGTGAAACCCTGTCCCCAAGAAAGAAAGAAGAGACAACAAAGTACTATGAGTCAGTAAATATTAACTGCAACAAATTCCCTTTTAAAACCCCACCTATTAAGAATGGTAATGCCTACCAGAGATGCATCAGTCAGCTCTAGATGACCCTGTTACCTCTTGAGATGGCCTCTGGCCTCACCCAAGCTGAGTATGAAGCTGGCTCTTGGTCAGCTGTGAGCTGGTTGGGTCCATGAATCTGCTGTTTAGATCAGCTGTGCTGGATGCTGGTGCCTCTGGATTCCCCGGGTCTCCAGTGGCTCCAGCTGCTGGTCATTGGAGGAAGGGTGGGCTCTTGAAGCTTCTGCAAAGCTGCTCCCTGTGTATCCTCTTTCTGGTGCTCCCTGGCTGGTCCCAGCAATTTCCTTCTTCAGGTTTTTTGACTGCAAGGCCAGTGTGAATTGAGAATTTTCTCCCTGTGGCTCTGTTCATGCTGGCTCAGGCAAGTTCCTGGCACATGTAGCAACTCTAGTATGAATGCAGGCACTACTGGAGCTGCCGATGCCCACCAACCACCAGGTTCCAGAAGCCTGGAGTCTCTCCTTTTTCTCCACGGAGGCTAAAAACCTCCCCTGCACATTCTATTTTTGGTAGAAGAGTATATTCTTCAGTCTCTCTGCCTTCTTTGCCTCCCTAGGTTGCTTTAGAGTGGCTACAACATTGCCATACTAATTGGAAGTCGACCCCTTTAGATTTTAAAGATTCCTAAAACTTTCCAGCATTCCTGGGGCCAGAGGTTCTAATAAGACATTGATAGGCAGGACTCTGAAACCTCTATTAGCTGGATTCAACCTCTGAACCACTTCTCCAGCCTTCTGCCCCCAGAGTTCCACCCTCTGTTAATGCTTAACTTAGTATTTTCAGGGCTGGGGAAACGGTCAGTCAATAAAGTTCTTACTACTCAAGCTTGGGTACCCAAATATGATCCCACCCAAACTCCACATAAACATCTGAAAGTGTGGCAGGTGTCTATAATACCAGCTGTCGTAGTCAGGCACAGGCAGCTGGGATAAATCTCCAAATCAGGCACAGTTATGGGAAGACAGGATTTATTGAAGATACAGATCCAGGGGAAGTTCCATAATAATAAAAAAGGCTGCCCCCCTTTCACAGGTACAAGCAGAGAGAGAGAAGCCATTACCAACACCACACACAGAGAGAACAGCAAACAAGCAGTGGGGAAGAGAGAAGATTCCCCTTTATATAGCCTTAGGGTGAGGTCTTGCAACCCTTTCACATACTTAAAGGCTTCCTGAGTCTCTGGAATTTCCTTCCTGCACTACTCTCTCAGGAAGGGATGTTCATATCTAGCTCCCCTGAGCCTCCTTACATCCTGCCCCCTACGGAGAGGGCTGCCTTCCTGTAAACATCCTCAGAGACCCAACCAAGATAATTAAAAAGCTCTAGTTGACAACAAAACCTAACCATCATACCAGTACACTGACAAGCCAGATGGGTAGCAGAGGCAGGAGAATTTCCTGGAAGCTCACAGTGGTGTGCAACAGAGTGAGATCCAGTGAAAGAAACCCTGCCTCAAATGAGGTAGATAGGCACAGACTGCCCTCCAAACACATGTCATTGCATGTACATTCCCACACTCCCACATGCATAGGAAAACATACACACACATGCACATGAATACACCAAAAATCGTACCTAAAAATAGTAGGAAAGCGATCATGAACACATCCCTCAAGCCCACTCTCTGCAAAAATACATGATGTGTCAGTAAGCAAGGTAAGTAAGGGCTGTAGGACAAAGTAGACAGATAAGCTGAGTTTGGACATTCTGATTATCAATCCAAACTTGAATCCTACTTAAGATGTCACCAGCTGTAATACCTTCACCTCATCTGTGATGTAGGTTTGAAAATAGTTCCTATTCATGAAATGATATAAGTAACAGGCTTTACCTAGTACCCAGTACAAAGAAGCTCAATTAAAGCAAGTGATCTTTTTCCTCTTCAGTCCTTTTTTAAAATGTACTTACTGGGGCTGGAGAGATGGCTCATCGGTTAAGGCACTTGTCTCCAGTGCCTAAGGCCCTGGGTTCAATTCCCTAGTACCCACATAAGCCAGATCCACAAGGTGGTGGCCCTGGTGCTCGCGCTCTCTCTCTCTCTCTCTCTCGCTCTCTCTCTCGCTCTCTCTCTCTCTCTCTCTCTCTCTGCTTGAAAAATGAATAAATAAAATATTTTTTTAAAAAATGTACTTACTAATAATTTTCATACGCATATACAATGAATTCTCATTCACCTCCCATTACCTTTTGTCCTCCCTCTTCCCACTAAACCCCTTCTTTCCAACTAGTCCATCTTCTACTTTCACATCCGTGTGTGTCTGTCTGTCTATCTGTCTGTCCACTGAGTTTAATTAGGGTTGCTTGTTTAAGCATGGGTGGTTATTTTACTGAAGGATGGTCAACTTACCAGTTGTTATACCACTAAAAAAATGTTCTCCCTCATTCTTCATGTTCAATTTTGGACTCCTCTTAAGACTTGGTCTCTCTTGTTTCTTGGAGGTCAGGTTGCCAAACTTTTCCAGGACTCAAGTCTGGGAAATATTGTTAACATCCTCGTCACTCGTCTCATCCTGCTCACAGAGGACCAGGTACAGGGGATAGGGAGAAGCCTCATCCCTTCCCCTCCTTCCCATGGCGGCCTGCTATCTCCAGGGTGATGGGACATACATGCACCTACTACATCCCTCCCTAGCCTACCCTGGAAATTACCCACCATGCTGGCAAATCTCTGGACAGCTTCTGTAAGTGGCAGAAATCCATCGTGAGCCACAGCGGCCATGGCAATGCCATCCCAGAGAATGGTGTGGCCCACCATGACACAGCAGTGCTCATCACACGGTAAGGAACGGGGAACCATGACACAGCAGTGCTCATCACATGGTAAGGAACGAGGAGGAATCCAGGCCAAGGGGACACATGGAGAAGGGACGATCAGAATCCAATTAAGAGTGGCATTTGCTGGCAGATGGACTGGGAACTTCATCCATTTTTCTGAAGAAGACACAGATGGAGAAAGAATATGGGGGAGGGGGGTTGGACCACTTGGTGCCCTAACCACGTACTCATTCCCTCACTTTCCCATTCATTCATTTAGTCAGTCAATTACGAGCCCAAAGCATCCTCAAAACAAACGGATTGGCATGGTGGTACAAACTTTTAATCCAGTCTCTTGGAAGGAAGGATCAAGAATTCAAGGTCCTCCTTAGCTATATGAGTTCAAAGCTAACCTGGTCTACATGATACCCTATTTTAAAAAATTGTATAGGGCTTGGAACAGTTTAGTTGGTAAGTTTCTTGATTTTTAAGCCTGAGGACCCAAGTTCCATCCACAAAACCCATGTTAAAAAAAAAAAAGAAGGGGGATGGAGAGATGGCTCAGTGGTTAAGGCACTTGCCTGTAAAGCAAAGGGACCTGAGTTCTATTCCCCAGTACCCATGTAAAGCCATATGCCCAAGTCGGTGCATGCTTCTGGAGTTCATTTGCAGTGACTAGAGGTCCTGGTGCACTCATTCTCTCTGTCTGTCTTTCTTCTGTCCCCCTATCTCTCTCTGCTTACAAATCAATAAAATATTTTTTAAAAAAAGAAGAAGCCAGGCATGATAGTGTGTGTTTGTAATCTCAGAACTAGGGAGACAGGTGATCTAACCTGTTTGGTAAGCTCCAAGCCAATGAGAGACCTTGTCTCAAAAACATGGATGGCATTCCTGAGGAAGGACATCTGAGGTTGTCCTCTGGCCTCCACACATCTGCACTGGACACACATGCAAGTGGACTAGCACATGAACACACAGAAAAAGATTCATGACACATCAGCCAGGGAGGTAACTCAGGCACCTCACTGCTCTCCTCTTTCCACAGCTACGATATCTGCATCTACAAGAACAAACCCTGTGGCACATTAGGTACTGGAGGTACATGGGTCTAGACACCTCTGACAGTGGCCTTGATAGGGGGTGAGAACTGGCAGGGTGGATGGGACCCAGCCAGCATAGCCCTGAGTCCCCACTCCTTCACCACACACCCATTTCACAGGACTGGCCCCTGTGGGCGGGATGTGTGAGCGGGAGAGAAGCTGCAGTATCAACGAAGACATTGGCCTGGCCACAGCATTCACCATTGCCCACGAGATCGGGCACACGTGAGGCCAGGGAATGCAGAAGGGGTGGATAGGGAGGAGCTGGGCGGGTTCCTCGGTGCCCAGCACAACCGACACCTCTCTCTCCAGATTTGGCATGAACCATGATGGCGTGGGGAACAGCTGTGGGGCCCGTGGCCAGGACCCGGCAAAACTCATGGCCGCCCACATTACCATGAAGACCAACCCCTTCGTGTGGTCATCCTGCAGCCGAGATTATATCACCAGCTTTCTGGAGTGAGATTGGACCCATTTAGCCTGCTCAGCGGGTCATAGTCACATTTGGGAAGCTCTGAATATCCCAACTCCCTGTGACTCCCCCACCCCACCCAGCTGGGCATGACCCTGAGGTCATAGCATTGCAGCCCCCCGCATGACAGCTGCTTCTTTCTCGTCACAGCTCGGGCCTGGGACTTTGCCTGAACAACCGGCCTCCCAGACAAGACTTTGTGTACCCAACGGTGGCGCCAGGCCAGGCCTACGATGCAGATGAACAGTGCCGATTCCAGCATGGAGTCAAATCGCGTCAGTGTAAATACGGGGTAGAGAGAGCCTTCCTGCTTTCCTTCCTGGGAGGGGAGGTGGCCACCAGGGGGTAGAGAGCTTTACCAGGACATCCACCAGAAAA
This sequence comes from Zapus hudsonius, assembly GCA_004024765.1. Classification (NCBI taxonomy): domain Eukaryota; kingdom Metazoa; phylum Chordata; class Mammalia; order Rodentia; family Dipodidae; genus Zapus; species Zapus hudsonius. Next base: position 37,096 of record PVHP010011456.1, on the reverse strand, counting down.
ATAGTGGGCGAGTAGAGGAGGAGATGAAATAAGCCCCTGTGGGAAGCTGGGAGGACTAATGTTCCAAGCACACAGAGATTAAGAACAAGATTTAGACACCGTCTCTAGATGGTTGATCTGAGGGCCATGCAACACAGATGGCCATGTGTGGGCTGCAGCAAGAACAAAGCCCAAGACCTAGAAACGGGCAGTTCTGAACGACACATCCAAACTTGGTGAGAAGTTCATCTGCTTCACTTAACAGTGAACTTTCTAAGACAGTCTTTAATGCCTGCATCTCTTATCGACTAGTTCATGGGATCTCCTGGCCCCAGGCCTTGATGGACAGGCTCTGAGCTTCCTGACTCCTCCCTACTCTTCCCTAGATACCAGACTCACAAGTCTATTTATCGAGAAGTGAGTTGGGGGTAGGGATGTAGCTCAGCTGGTAGAGTGCCTGCCTAGGATGCACAAAGTCCTGGGTTCAGTTCCTAGGCACCACATTAACAGGGTGTAGTGGCACACACCTGTGGCCCCAGCACTCACAAGGTAGAGGCAGGAGGATCATAAGTTCAAGGTCATCCTCAGCTACCTCAAATACCTCACTATCAAGTTTAAAGTCAGCCTGGGCTACATGGGACCATGTCTTAACAACAACAACAACAAAAAACCCTCAACTGGGGGCTGGGGAGATGGCTCTACAGTTAGGTAAAGCATTCGCTGCACATGCATGGCGACCTGGATCACCAGAACTGACATAAAGCTGGACACAGTATTATGCACCTGGAATCCCAGCATCCCTCCACAAGATGGGAAGCAGAGGGAGGAGCCTCCCGGGGGCCAGCTAGTGACATCACAGCCTCAAAGTGGTAGGCAAGGACCAGTGCCCAGGGTGGCCCAGTGTGCACACAGAAGGGCAGGAAAAGTGATCTAGGGGACAAGGGGTCCTCGTTCTAGCTCCCTGCAGGAAGCTGAAGGTCTGTTGGCATCTTTGACCACCAGAGCTCAACTAGAGTTTTCTTCCTCTGCCCACTTCTGTCAGTTCCCTAAGCACACTCCCTGGCACCCTGCCACCTAGTTGTAGAGGCCCATCCCAGGAGCCACTCACTCCCTTCACATTGCAGAGAGAGCCAACAGCGCTTTCACAGCTATGCCTCAGATAATGCCATGCTGATGGGAAGCAGGAACAGGTAGCCATCAAAACTGCCCTCGCTGCATTCGACTGCAGGAGACAGAGCTTGAAATAATGTGCATTTTGACCTTTGTTTAAATTGATTGTGTGTGTTCATGTTTGTGTGTGCATATATAGTGCTGACATACCAGTGCAGGTCCGAGGACTAATTTTGGGTTGGTCCTCACCTATAAAGCAGGGTTTTTCACTCTGGATTCTTGGTCTGCTGGTTTTTTGTTTATTTGTTTGGGGAAATTTTTTGTTGTGCTTGCCACAAACTGGGACATTCTGTCTCGCCTGCCAGCTCACTGTCAGCATTGTGGAATGAGAGAAGCCTGCAAGGGCTTGAGGCTTTTTTCCCCCCTTAATATGGAAGCCATCTCCTTGTGACCCCGAAAAGTTATTTTATTTTATTTTATTTTTGGTATGTGTGGTGTAGTAATACAAATGTAGGTGCCCACATCCTGTGTGCACACATGTAGAGGCCAGAGGAGGGCATCAGGTGTTCTCAATTACTTTTCCTTCTTATTCCTTTGAGATGTGCTTTCTCGCTGAACCTGTAGCTAGCTCACTGTTCTTCGACTAGCTGACCAGTGAGACTGTCTTCCTTTCTCCTACAACCAGCACTGGGGTTACAGACAGGCACAGTCATGCCCAGCATTTTCACATGGGTGCTGGGAATCACCTCAGGTCCTCATGACTACACAGCAAGCACTCTTACTACTGAGACATCGACCCAACCTCCACTTTGACATTCTTACTCTTGTCCTCTGCCTGCAGTTCAGGGCTGGTGACCATAGCACCTTCCCATGAGTTACTCAAGAATTCTAGAGCCAGGCGTGGTGGCACACGCCTTTAATCCCACCACGCTGCAGGCAGAGGTAGGAGGATCGCCATGAGTTCGAGGTCACCTGAGACTACATAGTGAATTCTGGGTCAGCCTCTGCTAAAGTGAGTCCCCACCTTGAAAAACAAAACAAAAAAAGAATAATTCTGGGGCTGTCTATGAATATCTTCTGTATCCTAGAATCCTAAAAACAGCTGATCCTAAAATAGCTGATATTTATGGAGCAGTTATTGTTTCCTTAGCACACAATACATATCATTTAAACCCTGGATAATCTGACTAACCTTGAGTTATAGGTGAAAACCCTGGGCCTAGGAAGGGTAACATGTCCGGGGCTTCAATTTTAACGTGAAGAGCATGGGTTTAAACGTACACTCCAAACAAATTTTACAAAAGGGTATTGCCAGGGAGGACCTATTAGAACTTCAACCTTGGGCTGGCATTGTCCAGGACAGATAATCAAACATCCCTCCTGGTGTAGAGGGAAATTATTTACTGCATGGAAATTGATTTACAAGAGCTTAGGATACAGCTCAGTTGGTAGAGTGCATGCCTAGCATCCATGAGACCCTGGGTTCCACACCACCTGAACCAGGTGATACACACTTGTAATCCCAGCTCCAGTCGATAGAGGCAGGAGGATCAGAAATCCAAGATCATCCTCAGCTATACAGCAAATTCAAGGGCAGCTTGAACAACATAAGATTCAGTAATAATCATAATTAATGTATTAAAAAGGTACACTTAGTGACTCGTCCACGGCTACCTATGTTCATTGTTACTCAATAATAACATTTTTTTCAAGCTCCTTCATATCTTATCAGAGGCTTGGCTTCACATCTTCTAGATGAAGAAATGAAGTCCCAGAGAGGACTGTCACACAAGTCAGTGGCAGAGTTTAAATCTCCCAGAGTGATCTGAACACAGTTTTAAAAAATATTTTTAGGCTGAGTGTGGTAGTGCATGACTTTAATCCCCGTGCTTGAAAGGCAGAGGTAGGAAGAATGATGTGAGTTTGAGGTCAGCTGGAGACTACATAGTGAATTCCAGGTCAGTCAGCTAGAGCAAAACCCTACCTCAAACATCCAAGAAAAAAATACATATATTTTCTTATTTACTTGAGAGAGAATGGATGCACCAGGGCTCCTTGCTGCTACAAACAAATTTCAGATACATGTGCCACTCTGTGCATCTGGCTTTATGTGGGACCTGGGGAGTTAAATCATTCCTGTGAGCTCTGCAAGCAAGCCAGCACCTTTAGTTGCTGGCCCATCTCCCCAGCCCCAACTCATTTTTATAGATTTATACTATCCAGTGCCTCCTTAGGATGAGGAGGCCCAACACACCGCTGGAATATGCTCTCTTTGTGGGAAAGAAGGGAGAGGTTATACGTGCATGTGTGTACTGTGTGCGGGTTCATGTGTGCAGGTGTGTGCATGTGGAGGCCAGAAGATAATCTTGGGTGTTGTCTTCAGAAATGCCTTCCACCTAGACTGACTAGCCAGAGGACTCAAAGGATCCTCCTACTTCCACCTCTCCAGTACTGGGAATACAGGCATGTGCTACGACAACTGGTATTGCATGTGGGTTCTAGGGATGGAAGTCATCCTGCTTGCAAAGCAAACACTTTACCCACTGAGCCGTCTCCTGAACCCCTTGAAATAAGCTCTCTTGAAAAGGAGTCAGAAGCTTAATTAAGGCTGGACTGGTGTGTTATTTTTTAGAAATGTCCAGGAAATGTCTGCAACCCAAGTGAAAGCTGAAAGCCAAGCTGAGTTTTTAGCTGAGAAGGCAGAAGTTATGGACTCTCAGAAATGGTGGGGTTAAAGGTTTATGTTTGAGAACAACTTCCCGTACTTCTCAAGTGTGTGCTGGTATCTCTTAGTGACTGACCTTAGAAGCATATCTCTTTACATCCATTGGTTAGTTCGATCCCAAATCTTCAGAGCTTAGAAGGATTTGGTTCAAAGAAGGTGACAGAAATATCTTTACTTAGAGGGAAGACCCTGTGAGGACAAGACAGGTTGTAGGCTTGAGATTGTGAGATGTAAGCATACCTGAACCCAGTTGGGCTTCTCTCCAAAGGATAATAACCTGGGTTAGAGTGAGTTCCTGGGACAGTTACAAGCTTTCTGCCATGGACAAGATTGCTGCCAGGGCTTGAGCCATCCTAAGCAGGATTCAGAAAAAGAAGAGGAATAATCCACACAGACCAACCTGGTGCTACAAACTCGTGTTGTTAATGCATGTGGGTGTTCATATGCATGGAGGCCAGGGGACAACTTCTGCTATCATTCCTCAGGTGCCATCCACTATTTTTAGACAAAATCTCAGTGGCCTTGAGCTCCTCACCAATTAGGAGAGGCTGGTTGGCCAGTAGCCCCAGGTATCTGTTTGTCTCTGCCCACCCCAATGCTGGGATTACAAACACACAGCACCATGCCTGCCTTGTTGTTGTTGACATGTTCACATGTTACAGGGCAATCACTTCCCAACTGAGAGATCTCCCCTGCACGTGGTGCTGTTTACTCTTAACACATACACACACACATACTTACAGCTGAAAACAAAGATTCTTACCCTGAGCCGAATCTAGGCCTGATTTTTCAGAACCTCTGTTCTAGGTTGTTTCACTCATCCAAGAAAGGAAGCAAGAATTCTTCCTGTGCCTTCCTCAAAGCAGGAAGAACCTGTGAGCATTCAGTAGAGAACAAGACCCGGCTTCAGAGGCCTTGATTAGACCTTGGATTGTCCACAGCAGCAGTTGTGGTTTTGTTTTGTTTTTTTGTTTGGTTGGTTGGGTTTTTTTTTTGTTTTGTTTTTAATATTTATTTGTAAGGAGAGGGAGATAACGGGTGCACCAGGGCCTGTAGCCATTGCAAATGAACTCCAGATGCATGCACCACTTTGTGCATCTGGCTTTATGTGGGTACTGGGGAATCGAACCAGGGTTGCTAAGCATCGCAGGCAAGCGCCTTAACCACTGAGCTGTGGCTTTTAGCAGAGGCAAGCCTTTCTCTGCAGTGAGATGGAGGCAGTGGTACCCAAAGGAGTTTATAGCATGCATGGATGTTCCATAAGCACAGTTTATTGACAGCAAGGCCACGACCCAAAATGGGGACCCAGGAAAGCCCCGGGGTCCTCCGGTACCCAGTGGGGCTCCCGAGGGAGGGGACAAGCCTGAGAGGGCGCCTCGGCCCGCAGGAGGTCTGCAGCGAGCTGTGGTGTCTGGGCAAGAGCAACCGGTGCATCACCAATAGTATCCCGGCCGCCGAGGGCACGCTATGCCAGACGCACACCATCGACAAGGGGGTGAGAGCTGGCCCCAGAGGCTACCCGGAGGCCCCGCCCCTGCCCTCAGGCCACACCCCCTGGCCGCCTCCCGGCTTCCTTGGCCCCGCCCCTGCCCTCAGGCCACACCCCCTGGCCGCCTCCCGGTTTCCTTGGCCCCGCCTCCGCCCTCAGGCCACACCCCCTGGCCGCCTCCCGGTTTCCTTGGCCCCGCCTCCGCCCTCAGGCCACACCCCCTGGCCGCCTCCCGGTTTCCTTGGCCCCGCCCCTGCCCTCAGGCCACACCCCCTGGCCGCCTCCCGGCTTCCTTGGCTCTTGGCCCCGGCCTGAGCCACGTCTGCACTTGGCCGGCGCTGGTTCGGGGCGCCGGCAGCCGTCGGGGGGGCGGTGCCCTGGGCGGGGCTGCGCTCAGCCTCCGGGCTCCGCAGAGCTGCTCAGGCTTTGCCCTTCTCCCCTCTCCGCTGCTCACCCAGTGGTGCTACAAGCGAGTGTGTGTCCCCTTCGGCTCTCGGCCGGAGGGTGTAGACGGGGCGTGGGGCCCGTGGACCCCGTGGGGCGACTGCAGCAGGACGTGTGGTGGCGGCGTGTCGTCTTCCAGCCGTCACTGTGACAGCCCCAGGTCAGACCTCAGGACTCCCAAATCGGAGTGGGCGGGCCCGCCTCCGAATGGCCCCTGCCTCCATCTCTTCCCTCTTCCAGGCCGACCATCGGAGGCAAGTACTGTCTGGGTGAGAGAAGGCGGCACCGCTCCTGCAACACCGAGGTGAGGTCCCGTGGGCCCTGCTGGAGGCCTCCAGGGGAAGGGCCTAGAGGAATCCCTTCCCTCCCTTCCAGCCCACTCCACTCCACCCTCGCATCTCTTCGGGCTTCGTATTCTTTCGCTAAAGGAATGTATCAAAATAATTTCTTGCCTTCACACCCCGTTTAGATGTAGCCCAGTGTGTCCCCTTCCTCACATCCTGATTTCCTCCAGGATCTGGCCTCTGCTTTCCTCACTTCTTCATCTTCACCTGTGTCTCAACTTCATCTTTCTGAAGCTCCCATCTTAAGTGGGCCCCACCACAGCTTCCCCGTGGAGCTTCTCTGTTGTTCTTTCCTTAAGTGTCGGTGTTCCCCATGCTTTAGCCCTATGTTTTAGGTGTACACACCCTACAGACTGGAGGAAGGGATGGTCTGAGGACAAGGACAGTGAGAAGTGTTCATGTTCTCAGATCATCCATATATATGTTCCTTATATTTATGAAGCATCTTCCCCAAATCCTGCTTCATCCTACACCTGTCTCAAGAAAGGTCTGGAATCAGAACCTAGGTATCAGTCCCCAGCTCAGCCTTAATCTCTGCATATTTATAAATCAGACATGATAGCACATACCTGTGATCCCAGCACTTGGGAGGCTGAGGCAAGAGGATTTCAGGTTTGAGATCAGCCTAGTCTACATAACCATATTATCTCAAATGGAAAAAAAAGGGGGACTGAAAGAAAGTACTTTCATTTGAGAAAGTACTGTCTCATATGAACCACTGTCTATTCTCCCCTGGACAGTTTCTGCCCTGGCCTCCTTACCGCACTCCTCCAATCCATGCCATTCTACGCAACATTTCTCTGCCTTCATTTTGAAAATTATTTATTAGAGTGAGAGAGAAATAAAATTGCACACCAGGGTCTCTTGCCACTGTACACAAACTCCATATGCATGTGCTACTTTTGTGCATCTGGCTTTACATAGATACTGAGTAATCAAACCCAGAACAGCAGGCATTGCAAGGAAGTGCTTTTAATTGCTGAGATATATCCCCAGCCCTACCTTAACCTTATCTCCCCCAGGACTGTCCCCCTGGCTCGCAGGATTTCAGGGAAATGCAGTGTTCTGAGTTTGACACCATCCCTTTCCGTGGAAAATTCTACACATGGAAGACATATCAAGGAGGTGAGTAGAGCCCCAGAGCCTGTGGGGCAATTGAAGACAGCAGTAATTGGATGCTTATAGAACCATGAATCCCCCTCTCCTTTGCCCAAGAAGGAGACAGTGCCTGGGATATAGCTCAAGAGCAGCCTGTGTGGATACTGGGAACTCCCCAATTCTCTCTGTTCCATCTGCCTGTGGTGTCCTGTCTGGGGTCTTGCTTTTGCCCTCACACCTCTTCAAGGAGAGACAGGGAGTTCCAGGGTGGACTGGCCCTGAGTCTGATGGGGCCATGCCCCCCAGGGGGCGTGAAGGCCTGCTCGCTGACTTGCCTGGCAGAAGGCTTCAACTTCTACACCGAGAGAGCAGCCGCTGTGGTGGACGGAACACCCTGCCGCCCGGACACAGTGGACATTTGTGTCAGCGGCGAGTGCAAGGTGGAGGGGATTTTGAGGAAGAGGGATTGGGAAGGGAATGAAGGAGGGAATGTCTCCATGGTACTACCACCACCATAATCATTGTTCTCTGCAGCACGTGGGCTGTGACCGAGTCCTGGGTTCTGATCTGCGGGAGGACAAATGTCGTGTGTGTGGGGGGGATGGCAGTGCCTGTGAGACCATCGAGGGAGTCTTCAGTCCAGCTTTGCTGGGGACTGGTAAGAACCTCCCTTCCCATTTCGTTCCCACAATCCCACTTGAACCAGAGTGGCTGGGATCAGTAGCCAAGATAAATAACTCCTTAGACATCAGGGGTCCCATGGATTCTGAGTTAGGAGTTAGGATCTTGAGGACCTGGGGGCACAGATTGCCCAAAATCTTGATTGGGAAGGGCCTCAGTTACTGGCTTGGGCTCTGGTATATAGACTTTGACCATTTAGACATACTGGGTTGGGGATCCTAGGGCTTCAGGATGGGTGAAAAAGGGTCACTCTCCATCCTTTGAGCTATAGGGCTGGGGAACACTCTGTATAGCACAGTAAAGCTTACTAGATATGATGTACTGAGAGGATAGGAGAAGACCTTCCCAGCCTGGGCTTGGGAGAGAGTGTCCAGGGAGTAGGGAATGAAAAAGGGGGTACAGTACTGGGAGATGGCTCAGTAGGTACAGACTTGCTGTACAAGCATGAGGACCTGAGTTCAGGACCCACTTAAAATTTTTGACTGTAGTGGTATGTGTTTGTCATCCCAAATCTGGGGAGGGAGGGGCTTGATGGCTAGCTTGTCTAGCCCAATCAGTGAGCTCTGGGTTCAGTGAGAGACCCTGTCTCAAAAGTAAGGTACAGAGTGACTGAAGAAGACACGCAGCATCCACATATGTGTGCATACATATGCACGCACACACACACGTGTGTGCCCACACTCAGTTGAAAATACATGCACACAAATGCACACACACGTATGCCTACACATGGTTGGAAATACATACATACAGATGCACACACATGCACATACAAAAAGGAACAAGAAAGAGTTCAGGGAGTCTTAGGAGGGCTTTGATAGCTGGGGACATTGTCAGAGGTGTTCCAGCCTGATGATAAGATAAGGTTGGTAGTGGCCATTCATGGACCACAAAGAGTGGGTTGAGAATATGAATGTTTTTCCCCAGGCAGAATCTGATTGGGATTTTTTTGTTGCTTTTTGAAGCAGAATCGCCCAGGCCGATCCAAACCTTACTCTATGTAGACCAGGCTGGCTTCAAACTCATGGCAATCCTCCAGAATGCTGGGATTGAATGGGGTGTACCACCATGCCCAGCTGAATGGGTTTTTATTTATTTTTGTTTGTTTGTTTGTTTTGTTTTTTGACGTAGGTCTCACTCTAGCCCAGGCTGACCTGGAATTCACTATGGAGTCTCAGGGTGGCCTTGAACTCATGGTGATCCTCCTACCTCTGCCTCCCAAGTGCTGGGATTAAAGACATGCGCCACCACGCCCAGCTTGGGTTTTTATTTTTATTTATTTATTTATGAGACAGAGTCTCGGGTATCCCAGGCTGGCCTTGAACTCTATGAAGCTTAGGATGACCTTGAACTTTGGATCCTTCCGCCTCTACCTCTCATGTGTTGGGATTTCAGGCATGCACCCTATTTATTTGGGACTAGGAATCAAATCCAGCGATTTGTGATTGCTAGGCATTCACTCTGTCAACTGAGCTAAATACCCCAGGTTTTTTTTTAAGAACCAAGTATCTGGTGTCAAGAGTGAGATTATATGATAGCCCATATTCTGGAAGGGGGACTTAGAATGTGGGAAAGAGGCTGGGGAGATGGCTAGGTTGGTAAAAGCACTTGTTGTGCAAGCCTGAGGACCTGAGTTCAATACTCCCTCCACCAATATAAAAAGCCAGTCATGGCCACACATGCCAGTTCCAGAAATAGGAGAATTGCTGAGGCTCAATGGTCAGCCAGTTTAACCTAAAACAAGAAACAAGGTGATCTAAATTCAATAGAGAGACTGTTGGGGAAATAAGGAAGAGTGAAAGAGGAGAACACCCAATGTCCTCCTCTGGCCTCCACACACGGGTGTCCATGCCCATGTGTACATCACATAAATACACCACACACACAAAAAAAGATGGAATAGACACCGGGTGTGGTGAACACTTAGAAAGCTAAAGCAGGAGGATCTCATGTTCAAAGACAACCTAGGTGACATGGTGAGACCCTATCTCAAAAGAAAAGAAAACCTGGGTGTGATGATGCACGCCTTTAACCCCAGCACTGAAAAGGCAGAGGTAGGAGGATCCATGAGTTTAAGGCCATCCTGAGATGACATAGTGAATTCCAGGTCAGCCTGGGTTAGAGCAAGACCGTACCTAGAAGAGCCAAAAAAAGAAGAAGGGGGGGAGGAAAAGGAGGAGGAAAGTTTAGAAGACAGGATAATAGGACTTTGGCAAATCATAGACTTGGGGTGTGTAGTGGGGAATAAATGATTCCGTATACACATTTGGGTCGTCTAACGCAGGACACAGGGAGTATGAGGATCCTAAAGGACATTGATATCCAGTGGGTCAAGGAGAGAGAAATAGAGGTTGGTGGTCTTTAGTTAAGGATACCCCAATCACAACCTCTAGGGACCCACAACGCCCCCTGACCTTTGAGGGTAAGAAGACTAGAATAGGAAGTAGAAACAGCCCAGTGGGAAGGTGCTTACATATAGGGCCTAACACACAGAAAACACCGTGGGGGTCCATTCAAGAGAAGCTAACTCTTGGGAGCACATGTGGGCAAAAGTGGAGGGGTCCCAGGCACCTAGGAAGTCAGTAGTGGAGCCTGCTATAAGCCCAGCTGCCACTCAAATCCCACCCTGCCAGCTGCATGAGTCAGAGCCTGCATGGAACCCTCGGCCTCAGCCCAGCCTGTTGCTTCATAAGGATATAGGGAATTGGATCCAACCATTGTGGTGGCTAGAGAGGCAAGAAAGCATGTGTTCAAAGCCTAGCCCAGCTGTTCCCTGACCAAAATCTGGGTACGCTGCTTAGCTTCTCTGAACCTGTTTCTTTATTTGTTTTGTGTTTGTATTTGGTTTTTGGTGTGTATGTGTGTGCAGATGCATTTGCCCCATGCATAACTCATGTGGAGGCTAGTGGAAGATGTCAGGTGTCCTCCCCTACCACTCGATCACTCTTCCCTTTCTTTGAGAGAGAGGTTTGGGTTAGACTAGCTGACCAGTGAGCCCAATCCTCTGGTCTCCATTCCCCTCAGTGCTGGGGTTACAGGCAGGCATGTGCTGGTTTTTTACATGAGATCAAACTTAAATCCTCATGCTGTGCAGCAAGTGCTCTTATCTGCTAAGCCATTCTCCAGCCAGGAATCTCAGTTTCATTGTCTACAAAATGAACAGGAGGGCCAAATGAGCCTGTAGTGGGATGTCCCTGTTAGCATGTAGCATAGAATGGTTAATGGTGAACACTGGGTGCCAAAGGATGGGAGAGGCAGGTAGGTTTGGGGACAGGCTAAATGGATAACATCTGAACATCTGAGTTCCCCTGCCCAGGGTATGAGGATGTCGTCTGGATCCCCAAAGGCTCTGTTCATATTTCCATCCAGGACCTGAACCTATCTGTTAGTCACCTGGGTAAGCAGAGGCAGGAGGGTGAAAGGTTATGATTACACTGGGGGAAGTTTAATGTAACTGCAATTCTGACACCTTTGTTGTCCCCCAGCCTTAAAGGGGGACCAGGAGTCTCTGTTACTGGAAGGTCTACCTGGAACCTCACAGCCTCACCACCTTCCCCTGGCTGGGACAACCTTTCACCTGCGACAGGGACCAGACCAGCCTCAGAACCTAGAAGCCCTGGGACCCATTAATGCATCTCTTATTGTCATGGTAACAGCAGAGGAGGGGCAAGGTAAAGGTGGGCCTGAGAACCTTTGAAGATAGAGACCGTGAGAACCTCTTTCAATCACTGCCTCCCATGCCTCCAGGTGCTAGCCCATACAGAGCTGCCTGCTGTCCGATACCGCTTCAATGCGCCCATCATCCGGGATTCGCTGCCTCCCTACTCCTGGCACTACACCCCCTGGACCAAATGCTCAGCCCAGTGTGCTGGTGGTGAGGCCAGGCTTGGGCCAGGGGTGTGTACTGGGTACACAGCCTGCGGCTGTCTGGTGTGGCCGGGGCTAAGAAGGCTTCCCCCCTTCGCAGGCAGCCAGGTGCAGGCAGTGGAGTGCCGTAGTCGGCTGGACAGCTCCCCCGTGGCCCCCCACTACTGCAGTACCCACAACAAACTGCCCAAGAGGCAGCGTGCCTGCAACACGGAGCCATGCCCACCAGAGTGAGTGCCCACTAACAGGCAGAGTTGTCCAGGGCCAGGTCGGGTTGAGTTCCCCTAGGAGGGTGGGAAATAGGTCTCATGAAGGGCTGTGGTCAATGTGGGGCGAGTGCTGAGTGACAGTGCTGTAGGGTCATGGCCACAGCGCTCCCCAGGTGACGTGTCAAAGCTTGGACTTTCCTGGAACTGGGAAGATCGTGCTATCTTGTCCATGGGACGGGTTCCCCAAAGATTAACACACTCCTCTATCTCCAGTCTGGATTCAGGGCAGGGATACTCTGAGCAGTGAATCATCCCACCCTGCCCCGTGCCTGTTTCCATGAGATGCTAGTTGTTACATGGATAAGGGGGGGAGGGTAGGTGAGTAACAAAGGGTCCAGTTGGTTTGCCCTATCCCGTGTCGTATACCAGACTTCTCTTCCTCTTCCACAGCTGGGTCCTAGGAAACTGGTCTCACTGCAGCCGCAGCTGTGATGCGGGGGTGCGGAGCCGCTCGGTGCTGTGCCAGCGTCGCATGTCCCCTGCAGAGGAGAAAGTGCTAGATGACAGCGCATGCCAACAGCCTCGCCCACCTGTGCTGGAAGCCTGTTATGGCCCAACCTGCCCTCCAGAGTGGGCAGCCCTGGACTGGTCTGAGGTCAGCTTCCCCATACTGCCAAGACACACTCACCCAGCCTACCCCCAGTGCAAAGATCAGGTAGGAACTGAAATGCCCTTCCAAAAAGCCTTGAGGCAACTCTGCAGTGGGCAAAGGACTCTAAAGTACTCCTGTATATTAACTCCAACCCTGCTATTACCATGGTGATCAGCAATGCATTCATGGGTTCTATATTCTGAATCTAGTCTGGCCCATGTTGCAAGTGAAGGGTGGTCCCAGCCAGGGAAATGTGGTGAGGTTGGAGTGTCCTGGGCATCCCCTCCAGTAGCAGATGTATGCCTTTACATCTGAAGGACACCATAAGGGGCCACCAGCCACCTGCCCACTCCTCACCTCCCATTAGGCCAGCATCCTGACCATCCACTGAGTATAAAATGACTCACTCCAACTACAGTGCACCCCTAGCTGTGGTCCCGGTCTTCGCCACCGTGTGGTCCTTTGCAAGAGTGCGGACCACCGTTCTACACTCCCCCCTGAACACTGCCCTCCTGCTGCCAAGCCGCCCACCACCATTCGCTGCAACCTGCGCCGCTGTCCCCCAGCCCGCTGGGTAGCCAGCGAGTGGGGCGAGGTAGGTGGGTGAATGCTGCAGAATGAGAGTAAAGGAGGTGTGTGCACCCTGCAGAGTGGGAGGGGGAGGAGGGAGGTGGGCGTCCCTGCAGAATGAGAGCAGAGGGAAGGCGCTCAGTGGCTCCTCCTCTTTGCAGTGCTCTGCTCAGTGTGGCCTGGGCCAGCAGCAGCGGGCTGTGCACTGCACCAGCCACACAGGCCAGCCATCCAGCGAGTGCACTGAAGCTCTGCGGCCACCTGCCACCCAGCAATGTGAGACCAAATGTGACAGCGTGCCCCCTGGGGATGGTCCTGAAGGTATGTGGGGGGAGAGGGTGGGGTACCAGGAAGGACCCTGGTTTGAGGAAGCCACTAGAGAGCATGGGCTGGGTTTCCCTCAGATGTTTGCTTTGCTTCTGCTAGACCACCCATGACTCCGCCCTCCTGGTCCATACTTACTAGATGTCACTTTGGACAGAATCATTCAGGCACCTCACTCTTAAGAGCGTCCCAATAGGGTTATTTCCCAACCCCCCCTTCACCTCCACCTATAGTGTAATTTGCCTTCTTTTTTTTTTTTCTTTAAATCAAAGTTCCAACCTGAGGCACTATTTTTTGTTTGTTTTTGTTTTGTTTTGTTTTGTTTTGAGATAGAGTCTCTTGTAGCCCAGCTTGGCCTCCACCTTGATATGTAGACAGGGATAATCTTGAACTCTGATCTTCCTCCCACCATTTCTCCAGCATGGAGTTACAGGCTACAGGTATCCTCAATCCCACAGTTCATGCATTGATGGGGATTGAACCTAGGATTCTCTACATGCTGGGTGAGCACTTGGCCAAGTCTACCAGCTGAACTACCAGCTATAGCTCTAGCCCTCTTCAGGCACTATTGACGTTTTGTGCCAGATGATTCTGTCTTGTGATTTGTGAGATACTTGCAGAATTCTTGGCGTCTACCCATTAGATGTCAGTAGTCCCACTTGCAGCTATGAGAGGGGAAAAATGTTTCCAGACAAGATGTGCCCAATGGGGGGAGAAGACAAATTTGCCTCCTCTTGAGAACCATGCTTTTATATTATACCCATTTTTTTCTACCTAGGTAATTATTTTTTTCTTTATTTCCCCCTTCCTTTCTTCCTTCCCTGTCTTTCTCTTTCTTTCTTTTGAGACAGGGTCTCACATAAACTAGACTGGCCTTAAACTCACTTATGTAAGTGAGGGTAATCCTCCTGCCTCCCTCCCATGTGCTAGGAATTACAGTCATGTGGTACCATACATAGTTTATTTTTTTTGGGGGGGGTCTCATTTTGTTGCCCAGGTAGACCTCAATCTTCTGGGCTCAATTCTTCTGCCTTAGCCTTCTGAGTAGCTGAGACTACAGGCATATACCATTGTACCTAGCTGTGAATTAATTTTGATAGCTGCAGAGGATTTTTTCTGGACTATAGAACCAAACTACATGATTCGCCTTCCACCATGTGTTTATTTTCCTCATCCGTCAAGAGAGAAAACAATGCGTTCCCTTGGAAAGAGGCACTAACGTAGGGATATGGGATCAAATAATTTATGTGGAGCTGGGAAGGTGACTGGTTCAAAGCATTTGCTACACGAGCATGAGGACCAGAACCCACATAAACCCAGACACGATGGCACATGTGTTTGAAACCCCAATGCACCTGCAGCAATGGGAGGCAGAATCCGGAGAACTTCAATTTCATGAGCCAGGTAGCATGGCATTTGCAGCTGCAAAAAAAAAAAAAAGAAGGAGGAGGAGGAGGGGGGAGGAGGAAGGAGGAAGAAGAAGGGGAAGAGGGAGGAGGAGGAAGAAGAGGAGGATGGGGGGAGGAGGAGGAGGAAGAGGGAAAAAAGAAAAAGCCCATCTTAAACAAAGTGGAAGGTAATAAGCTACACCTGAGGTTGTCCTCTGACCTCCACACATATGCAGGCAGATGCCCATACATAAACACACATCAGGCACACCAAAAACTTAACAGTGACCCTTGTGAAGCCACATTAGTAGCTCTACATCACTGCTGTTAAATGGGAACCTCCATCCTCCCTAACAAAAGACTATGTATGTCATGAGCATAAATACTAATTTCTTCAAGCTGGACTCAAGGTCTTTGATTTATTGAAATGGAAACAAGCCTGGTATGATGGGCACATATGTAATCCCTAAACTTGGGAGGCTAAGGCAGGGGACAGGGTTAAAACCAACCTGGGCTGCTAAATGAGACCCTGTCTCCAAAAAGCAAAAATAATGTTATTTAATTAAATAAAAAGGGGAAATAGATGAGTCTTGCAACCCCAAACAGATATTTTCTCTTCTGGTATCAAAAGGATCATTGAGCCGGGCCTGGTGGCACAGGCCTGTCACCCCAGCTACTAGGGAGGCTGAGGCAGGAGGATCGCAAGTTCAAAGCCAGCCTGTGCTACAGAGTGAGTTCAAGGGCAGTTTGGGCAACTTATGAAATACTGTCTCAATAAAAAGAAAAAAGAGGGCTTGGGAACACAGCTTATTGTCATAGAGAGCTTGCCTGACATGCTGAAGGTTCTAGGTTCAATGCTACAGTAGAGAAAGAAAGGGTGAGTGGGTCATAGCATAGAAAAGACTACACTCATTAATATGTCTTTTTCAAACCCTGCTCTTTTAAGTCCTCAAAATAGCCTAAGGCATAAGTATTATGATAAGCTCCCCACAATAGACAGTTGAGGAAACAGACACAGAGAAGCAAAGTCACCTACTAGAACACATCTGCTGGGAGGGACACTGAGAACTGATTTCTCCTTTTCTGCCCTGCAGAGTGCAAGGATGTGAACAAGGTCGCCTACTGCCCCCTGGTGCTCAAATTTCAGTTCTGTAGCCGAGCCTACTTCCGCCAGATGTGCTGCAAAACATGCCAAGGCCGCTAGTAGGCGGGCAGTGCTTGGAGTCACCGCTAAGCCCAGGCTAAGGGTGGCCGGAGTAGCCCATCAGAGAGGGCCCGAGGGAGCAGGGGCTGGGCACCGAGGGTGGGGTGCAGCTGACAATTATTTATTGGGAAACCCTGCTGGGCCCCCTGGCTGAGACCCTCTTCAGCCTCTTGTCGGCCTCACAGTGGAGGGGAGGACAGTGATTTGCCCAGCACCTTCACGACCACTCTTTAAGAGTCCCCAATGCTTCCTCACCCTTTGATCGGAATATGTACTGTGAAGAGTGGGGGTGGGGAGGGGTCTGGAGGTGCCCTGCCCCCCAGCACTGTTCTACCCCTCCACTCTGAGCTGGGATAATCTGTCTGCTAAGGAGAAGCAGGGCTAGTGTGACCTCCCTGACACCTCTTTCAGAACTGACCAGGGGGAACATCTACCCCAACCTCTGCCCTCCTTTCCCCAGGGGGACTCCAACATCAAGGCCACCTTCATCATGGTGCTAAAAACCCTGCCCTGGGGTCCACACACTCCTTGCCAGGAAGCGCTACATTAATAAAGTTCTGTCTTGGAGATTTCTGTGCATGAGCAGGTGTATGTTCATATGGGAGAGGTGCATCCCATCCACCCCCACCCCAGGACCAGAAGGGGCCACACCACACCATCGCCAGCAGAGAGGACACTTTGAGCACGATAGACAAGAGCATAACAAATTTAAGACAAAAGTATAGCTTCTCACTGAGGCTTAGAAAACCACAGGCCCCTGTGACCCCCACAGAATGGGGTTCTCCAGTTAAAGCTGACACACTGAGTTGTTAGACTACAGAGATTTCCAGGCATACACTCTTCCCAGCTGTGGCCACTAGGATGTGCCTGCCTTGGCACTTTCTGGAATTTTGCCATGTGCAGGGCCCACTGACCACAGACATGGTCTTCAGACCTTCATTAAAGATGGAACTGTCTTGACTAGAAGGCTGTCACATATTTGGCTTTGGAGCTTTGTCAGTAGGTGGCACGTGTGGAAGTGAGAACTTCTTGGACCTTCATTTTCTCATACCAACAGGAGACTCCTGTGAGCCAGTTTTCCAAAGATTGGGGCCTAGCCTAACACAATTATGGACCCTACATGCATATCAGGTAGAGCTGCGTCCTGAAGCAGCAGAGATGGGGATATAAAATCCAGATCAGACACCTTATAGTGCCTTATGGAACTTTCCACTTCCTTGAAAAGCATGGCTCCAAGGGGAGGTTCTACAGGCAGAACCAGCAAGGACTGCTCTGGAAAAGGGAGTTTGCATGGTAACTCCCAAAGCAGACATACAACTGAAGTAACAGTTCCCTTTGCTAGTTCTGAAGAGACCTCAATTGCCCAAATGCTTTCCAGTGTCACCATTCAACAAGATGATCAACCCTAGTCATCTGTAACCTGTGTTCCTGCAAAGTGGGTCTAGCAGTGGCTGCCAAAAATCTGTAACCTCCATTCAGGCTCAGAACTCCACTCAGCTTTGCCACTATTGCTGGTGCTCAGAGCTTTCTCTCTACCCTCAGGGCCCACCTTCCCTTCTACCTCCTCCCCATCACCACAGCCACAGCCCCTCCCATCAAAGGAAGTGAAAGAGGGGCTGTTGTAAGAGGAACTAGATCCAGAGGCTGAGAAGGAGCAGGAATAGGGTCATGTCTGAGCCACCGCCAAAATCCCCCTGAGTCTGCACCCCTGTCACGACCTTCCCAGGTGTCCTCACTGGAACCCAGGCACCAACCATCATTATGGTAAGTCTTTCAAGGGTGGGCTCTGGAAGTGCATGGGGGGAGTGTGATGACCAAGTCACCATCAGAAAGGGGTAATGGTGAGGAGAATGGTGGACCTGTGGAAAGGGGTGCTGCCTCTGTGCCCCTTACCAGGGACCAAGTTCCCGTCTGAGGATGCCAGATTGGGTATGGGTACCTACAATACAGCAGTAACAGAAGGTGCCTCTGAGAGCATCGCAGTCTGTAAGGACAGTCATGCCCTCTTCCTGAGGCTGTAGGAAATCAGTTTGTTAGCTCAGCTCTGACCCTTTTCTTCCTGTGTTGTCTTGAGCCTCATTTCCCCTCTCGTGGCCTCTCTTCTACATAGATGTCCTATTCGGAAGTCTAAGAATGCAAGTTGTTCTTTGGAGACACAATTCAGAGGGTCGATGGGTTTGACCCTTCTGAGTCCAGCAGTGAGAAAGATGTGTCGCACTTACGGACTGTGGGGGAGGTGACAGTGCCGCTGTGTAAGTGTAGGTAGTCTTTTCTGTAACAGTCACAGAGGCAGGACTGAGAAGAGAGCTGAGAGCTGGGCATTTTCCTAGCATGTTCATGTTCCATCCCCAGCACGGAAAATTATAATAAAGTCCAACTGGCATCAGGGAGGAAACGGAGGAGGAAGGGAGACTTCATACCACCATGCAAAGATGGCAGAGTCTGCAGTCAGAAGTGTCACTGCATGTTAAAGTTGAGTCTGCTGAGGGTGGTGACAAGTTTGGGGGGGGACTGTCACTTCATAGATCTAGAACCAGCAGCGTCTTCAAAAACACAAGAGAGAGCCGGGAGTGGCTAGAAGTCACCCTCACAACTCAATATTTCGCAGGCAATATTCACATTTCCTAAACACACAGAAACATGCTCACACATGTATACATAACAGATATTTTTAAGGTGTTTATGACAATGAGAACTTGGGCATCATGAACCAAGCACCCCTCTTGGAGACTCACAAACGATGAGCAGGAGCTCTGTGCTTGGAATGGAAACTTAACCACAACTGAGCCACAATGGAGAATCTCAGGAGTTCAGATGGGCAGACTTGATCGAATCAGAACACAAAAGGATGTTTCTCATTTGGTTCACCTAGTATGCATGAAGTCCTAAGTTCCAAAATGATGGTGCATTCCTGTCATCCCAGTGTTCTGGAGATGGAGGCAGGAGAATAAGTTGTTCACAGCCAGCTTCACCTACATAGAAAATTCCAGGCTAGCCTAAGCTCAACAGCTTGAGCTGTCTCAAAGAAAAAAAAGACACAGGAAATGATTTGCCACTTAAAAGGAAGGGAACCCTCCTTTCTCTGAGGACATTTTGAAATGCTTAGTCAACAGACTGCTTAGAAAAGAAGAAATGTCTCAAAGTGAACAATGATACACGATGGAGCCAGAAGTGCTTGCTCTTCCGAAACAGGAGTATGACTTTGAGGCCAGCCTAAGCTACCTAGTGAGACCCGGTCTCAAACAAAAATAAATAAATAAAAATAACTTAGACAATGAAAGAGAAAGAAAGAAGAATGAGAGAGAATGGAGGGAAGGAAGGGGAGAGAAAAAGAAAGAAACTGAAGCCATCTATAATAATCTTTGTCTAAAGATGGTCAGATCCTCCCAAGGGTGGATGCCTGGGCTTGAGTGAGACCATGCTTCAAAAAATATAAACAAGAAAAGAATACTCATAAAGACCTTTCCAGAAAATATATGTTTAGTATAGAGTAGCCAGCATTGCCTGGAAGGTTCACTGATTGCTGGATTTAGTGATAGTGATGGATGGAAGGAATTCATCCTTAGTTGTAGATGAGCCGCTGTGGGTACTTACTGGCTGCTTTTAGTATTAACATTGTGATGGTGATTGTTGCTATTGGTTGGTGCAGGTTTGTGGATTTTTAATAGTTTTGTGGATGGGTTGTGGTGGTTGTCTTTTATGACAGGAGGTGTTTAGTGGGTTTGGGAGTGTTGTATGTGTGTGTGGTGTGGGGGTGCACATGTACTTGTGTGCTTGTGTAGAGACCTGAGGTTGACATCAGATGTCTTCCTCAATTGCTCTCCACGTTATTTATTAAGACAGGGTTTCATTCCAGTTTGGCTAGTCAGGAAGTCTCAGGGATTCTCCTGTCACTGGGATCATTGGCATGCCCCCACCATACCTAGCATTTTTACATGGCTGGTGGAAATCCAAACTCAGTTCCTTGCATAGAAAGCACTGTACCCACTATGCCATCTCTGAACCCTTTTTTGTTTTTTGAGGCAGGGTTTCATGGCTTCAGACTCACTATGTAGCTAAGGATGTCCTTGAATTTCTGACCCTCCAGCTCCTGAGTGATGGGATGACAAGAATGTATCATAATGCCCTGATAGCTGGTATTTAATGTTGGTTGTTTTCAGGAAATCTGGAGATGCTTGGTGATGGGTAGAATGACAGAAGTCGAGGACTGGAGAAATGACTTAGTGGTTAAAGCCTGCCAGCCTGGGGTCAACTCCCCAGTACTCACATAAAGCCAGATGAGAAAAGTGGCACATCTGTCTGTATTCATTTGAAGCAGCAAGAAGCCTTGGTGCACCGATACACACACACTAAACTTAATTGATTGATTAATTTACTAATTAAAAATAATGATGACAGTCAATGGAATTAATGGTGGCTGTATTTGAAATTGGATGGTTGCTAATTCACTTGCTGTTGATTATTCATTGCTGGTTTCTGATAATGGCAATGGTGGGGGCAATTCATTACCAGATTTTTCTTCATGTGTGAGGACACACTGGTATCTCTTGCCACTGAAAACAAATGCCAGGCACATGTGCTACTTTTTGCATCTGGCTTGATGTGGGTGCTGGGGAATTGAACAGCAGGCTCTGCAAGCAAGTGCCTTTAGCCACTGAGCCATCTCCTTGGCCTTGCTTTTTTTTGAAGCAGTGTCTCATGTAGTCCAGGCTGACTGAGGATGACTTTGAATTCATGCTCCTCCTGCCTCCCTCTTCCAAGTGCTGGGATTACATGTGCACACCATCACTTCTGAATGATGCAGTGTAGAGACTAACCCAGAGCTTTGCTCATGCTGAGTAAGCACTCTACCAACTAAACTACAGCTCCAGCCCCATCATTATGGGATTTTGAGTGGAATATATTGTAGTTTTTGTTGATGGTGGTGTTGGTTTCTTGTTTTTGTTTGTGTTTTGAGACAGGGTCTTAAACTTGCCTTAAATTTATGAGTCTCCTGCCTTCAGCCTCCCAAGTACTGGGATTGCAGGTGTCTGTCACCACTCCTGGCTGACTATTATTGTTCATGGTGGTTAGTTATTAAGGGTTGATGAGGATGGTAATAGTGGTAGGGAAGGTTAATGATTTCTGTTTGATGCTGCTTAGTGATGCAGACATCCAAGCTATTATAAGTTTCTTTGACTTTGTGAGGTGTGTTGAGGTGGATGCAGCTATTGGTTGATGATGGTGGTGACATGAGAGCAATAGTGGTTGGTTTGGGTGGTGCATGTATTTGTGTGTAATATACATGCATGTTATGCATATTTGTATGAGTGGATGCATGTGTGTGCAGGTGCAGATGCACATGTAAATGTGAAGGCCAGAAGTTGATTTCAGGTAGCCACCTCAATTGCTTTCCACCTTATTTTTAATAAGATAGGGCTTCTCAGTGAACCTGGAACTCACCATTCAGCTAGACAAACAAGCTACTAAGCCCTAGGCATTCGTGTTTCCTCCTACACAGCACGGGATTATAGTCACACACCATTACATGGGTGTTTGGGATCCAAACCCAGCCCTCATGTTTGCACAGCAAGCACTTGACCTACTGAGCCATCTCCTCAGCTAGGTGATTATTTGTTAAGTTTCAGACACAAAGCAAGGAGATGGGGTGCTGGGGATGTAGCTCAGTAATACATAGCACTTGCTTAGTCTGTGCAAGGTCCTGGCTTCCATCCCCAGCACCACAAAACAAACAAACAAAAAGGATCAAGGAGATCCATGATGTAGTCGTAGTGACCAGGGGGATGAACAGAACAGACGATATCTAGGGAGGAGACTCATTAAGACCCATAATTGAACCAGGCATGGTAACACAGACCTATAATTCCAGCATTTGAGAGGTAGAGGCAGGAAGATCAGGAGTTCAGGGCCATACTAAAAAACATCAAACCCACCAGGTGTGGTGGTACATGCCTTTAATCCCAGCACTCAGAAGGCTAAGATAGGAGGATGGCCATGAGTTCAAGGCCACCCTGAGAGTGAATTCTAGGTCAACCTGGGCTAGAGCAAGACCCTATCTCAAAAAATAAAAACAAAAAAAAAAAAAACAGAAAAAAATCAGACCTGATCTAAGGAAGGAAGGGAGGGAAGGCGGGAGGGACCTACAACTGATGAAATAAGAAAGTAAGGGGAAAGGGCCCCATCTCAAAGGCTCCTCCCCAGTGAGGAAAAGATTGAGGCCAGGTTTCCTCTGTTCCAACTTCTGCATGAGGTAGTTGAGAGGCTGACCATCAGCGACCTCCAACAATCAGGCAAAGGGTCCAGCTCCAGAAAGACAAGCATCACTACTGGCATTCAGCAGAACCAAAAGGAAACAGACTCACTGCTCCCCTGACTACCCCCATCAAGGAGAGGAAGACCCAGGAGTTTGTGGAAGTCCGAACACTATTGGCACAATACAGTAGTGTGGCGTATGACCCTAAAACCCCACAAAGATGGGGGAAAGCAGGACCAAGGTTCTGGGGGTCATGTTCAGAGGGCCAAAGGTGTGGTCTAAGGGTCAGTTTGTTCCAGCATCAGCTCTCGCAGCAGGTTCATGTCTCCACAGCTCACAGGACCCCAGTGAGGAAGGAAGTGGCTGCTATGTGTCTCTCTCCAGTCTGGGGCTCTTGCTCATCACCACTCAGTTCCAAGCTTGGAATTTTTTTAAATATCCTTATTATGAATAAGTATACATTGTATGAGCAAATCTTATGAAGGTGTCCCTGTTTCCCTCCTCTCTGTCCCCTACCCACTGGGGTCCTTCCTCGGTGTGCATGCTGGATCTGTCCACAGGTTTGGGGGTTATGAACTGCACCAGAGGTAGCCAGTTTTTCTTTTTTTTTTCTTCCCCCTTTGTGTATTGTTGCTGAAGGGGGCGATGTCTCTGGATATTCTCCCCCACCGTGGCTCTTGCAGTCTTTCCGCCCCCTCTTCCACTCAGTTCCCTGAGTCATGGTGGGTGAGTTTTAAGTCTGCTTTATTAAGTATCTCTGGATCTTTGCCCTGGGTTGTGTTGGGTATCGGTGGTGTCTGTCTCCATTGACCTTTCATGGGTTATCAGATTTGCTGTGGTGATTGGTCTCCTGTTTGTCTCATCACTTTCTCAAAGGTTTCATTTGGTCCCTGTGTGAAGGCTAGGAACAAGGGACCCTCACTCAAACCTTGGAACTTTTGAGTTAAATTACAGAAGCTCCCTTGTTCAGCTTTTCCTCCTGGCCTTGGGCCCTCAGGGATGGCCAAGGTAAAGGCTGATACCCGTGGTGATAGTGGGGAGCACTAGAGTTTACATGTGACAACTGTTGACTCGTTGAATCTACACAGCAGCCCCATGATGTCTGCTGCCTTTAAGTTCCCATTGTTTAAGTGAAAATGCATCTATCATATGATCCAATTATACCACTCTTCATTATTGATCTAAAGGACTCTAAGTCAATATAGCACATAGGTCCTTCCATGTCAGTGTTTATCAGCAATAATTGCAATAGCTACATTATGGAACTAACCTCGAATAGCACTAGCAGCAAAAGAATGGATAGTGACATATTTGCACAATGGAATTCTTTTTAGTTCTAAAGAAAAACAAAGTTATATCATTATCAGAAAAATGAATGCAACTGGAGATAATCATAGTTAGCAAATGAAGGCAATTTCAAGACAAATATCATGTTTTGTCTCAATTGTGGTTCCAAGAGTTTATCTAGATATATACAATGATGAATATATAGATGATATGAAGGTAAAAGCTAAACTGTTTAAGGGAACACAACAGATTAACAGGAAGGGTAGGATGATTAAAAGGAGGGTAGAGGAAATGAAAAAATACGATTAAGGTGTATTACATACCTGTATGAAAATGTTCTTATGTAACAGAGTACCATGTACAATGAATATACACAATTAAAAGAAAAAACAAAAAATCTGTGTATGTGTGTGCAGTGTTCGTGTGTGTGTGTGGTGTGTGCTGCCTGTGAGCACAAGTGTATGTAAGACACCTGTGGGGGCCAGAGGTAAACATCAGGTGTCCTCCTCGAGCGCTCTATACCTTATGCCTTGAGACAGTCTCTTACTGAACCCAGAGCTCATTGATTCAGCTGGGCCAGGGATTCTTAGCCTCTGCCTCCCAGCTCTGGTATTGCAGGGGAACCGCCAGTGGTGCTAAGCTCGGAACTCAGTTCTCATGTTTGCACAGCAGGCATTTTACTAACCAAGCCATCTCCCCACCTGTTTCTCAAATGAGGAAACGCAGGCAGGGAAGTTAGTTAGACTGCTATTTAACCCAAAAGTAGAAGATGCTATCAACTCAGTCCCTCCCAATGCCACACAATTAACAGCCTATTCCTAGGAGGTGAGACCACTTACACGTTATGTGCTGACCCCACAAGCCATGGGCCTAAACATTCCTCCATCTCATTTGAACCAGAATTCTGGAGTTACCCACATTCCAAGACCTTCCTGGACCATGAAGTCATGCTATAAAATCTGCCTCTGCACAGCCAACTGTAGCTGATATATATCACCTTAGCACCCTCCAACATGGCTGACCTTGGGTGACCAGCTTCATCTATTTTGGAGCACCTTTCTGAGAGCCTCACAAACAAGGTCTAGCCCCAGCCACCTAAACCTGGTCTCCATCTACCTCTGTGCAGTTAGGAATCAGGAAGTGTGTTCACTACAGGGCTTGCATGTCCAGCCTACAAAAGCCACTACCTTAACCACAAGCCATCTCCTCCCTTCTTTAGCACCAGGAAGGCTTTCCCCCTGTACCCCTGCCCTCCCCCACTTTCTGCCTTGGGGTAGGGAGTTTGAAGAGTTAAAGGAAGAAGCTGCCTCCACCTTCCCACCCCAACTACCTCTAGCCCCTTACTGTCTTTCAAAAGAGCCCCAGAAGGTTGAGTCATACTCGACTTGTGGTCAACTGAGACCACAACCTCTTTGTAACATCCCCACCCCCAAGGAAGGGACTTAGGAACTAACAGTTTCAACTTGACCCATGAAGTCTTGGGACCCACAGACAGAAGGGCGTTCTGTCTCGTGACACAGGACCAAGGCAGTCTTATCTCTACGGTACCTCATTCATTCATTTATAGTGTTATATTCCATACTATCTGTCAAGCACTAAACTATCCTATGAAACTTCTCAGGGGCAACAGCTGCCACTTCTGGGGCCTCTCAATGCCTTGTTTTCTCTGCTTTCACTCACTGACTCCATGAAGGAGGTCATAATGGGATCCATTTAACATATAGGAAACTGAAGAAATGAATTGGCCTCCCCAGAACCACACAGATGGTCAACTCTCAAGCCAGCCCTTGGATCCATTCATCAAACATCAAAATTCTTGACTGTCAGATTAGGGAGGTTGTTCAGTGGATACAACACTTGCCATGCAAATGTGAGCGCCTAAGTTCAGAATCCCAAAACCCAGAAGCCAGAAGCCTTGGCAGGCAGCTGTAATCTCAGCACACCTACAATAAAGAGAGACCAAGGCAGGGGAATTTCCTGGAAGCTTGTGGGCTGGCGAGCCTAGCAAACAGAGTGGTGAATATGAATAGACCCTGCCTCAAAAAAGGTAAAAGACAAAGATTAACATCCAATGTTACCCTCTGACCTCCACAGGCACACTATGGCACATGCATGCCAGTATTCACACCAAAACACTCACACAAGGTTTTTTTAATTTTTAGTAGCACATTATTTATTTATTATTATTATTTATTTGCATCAGGGAGATACAAACAGGAAGAGAGAGAGCACACACATGAGTACACCAGGGCCTCTAGCCACTTCAAACAAAATTCCAGATGTATGTGCCACTTTGTACATTTGGCTTTACATGCGTACTGGATCCTTAGGATCTACAGGTAAGCAGCTTAACCACTGAGCAATCTCTCCAGCCTAGTAGCACATTATTTTTTAATATTTTATTTATTTATTTATTTATTTAAGAGAGAGAGAGCGGGTGCATCAGGGCCTCTTGCCAATACAAACTCCAGTAACACTTTGTGTGTCTTGCTTTATGTGGGTATTGGGGAATCAAATCCAGGCTGATAGGCTTTGCAAGCAAATGCCTTTAACCACTTAGCCATCTCCCCAGCCGACGCACAAGCTCTTTACTGTCCTTCTGAATGACCCATTAAACCCTCTTTAACTTTCATGCGTACAGGCGGTGATGTTTGTGTGGTGTTTCATTCTGTTTTGCTTTGTTTTAAGGCAGGATCTCATGTAGTCCAGGCTAACCTCACACTCACTGTGTAGCTACGGATGGGGTTGACTCCTTATCCTCCTGCCTCCACCCAAGTGCTGAGATGATAGCTGAGCTGTGATTTCTATGATCTACTGGAATTCAGAGTGAGTAGGAAGGCTCTGGTACTGGAAGGAGGCAGGACTGAGGAATGGCCTCAAGCTGGGAGATAGCTCAGTCAGGAAAGTGCTTGCCTTGAAATCATGAGGACTTGAGTTTGATCCCCAGATCCCATGTAAAAAAAAAATTGTTTATATGTTTTGGAGAGATGGTTCCATAGATAAAGTGATTGTCATACAATAATGAAGACAAGAATTCAGATTCCCAGAACCAATGTAAAAGCCAGATATGATAGTGCATGTCTGTAATCCCAGTATGCCTATAACAAAATAGGAGGCAGAGACAGGAGAGTCCGAAGTCTGTGGGCCAGTCAGCCTGGCTAATGCAGTGTTAAACAACAAAGAAACCCTGCTCTCAAACAAGGGGGAAGGTGAGGGCCAACAACCAGTAGTCCTCTAGCCTCCATAGAAGACCATGACATAAACACACCCTCACATTTCACAGACACACACACACACACACACACACACACACACACACAAAGCTGGATGTGATGGTGTGTGCTTATAATCTCAGAGCTAGAGAGGTGGAAACAGGAGGATCCCTGGGAGTTGCTAGCTAGCTAGTCCAGCCTACTTCGTGGGCTCCAGGCCAATGAAAGGCTGTGTTTCAAAAATGGCAGATAGTGCCTGAGTAAAGACACCTAAGGTTATCCTCTGGCCTCCATATATATGCACACACACACACACACACACACACACACACACACACACACACACACACAACAGAAACCTTTCAGCAGCATCAGGGAAGAGGGAACCAAACTATGAAGGCCACACAAGATCCAAACATAGCTGTACTGGGGCCTCTGACCCCAGGAAGAGGAAGTAACTAGGAGACTCAGCTTAGCCCAAGGAACTAGCAGCATGAAGATAGTGCCAGCCAGAAGGGGGAAACCACTCGTCCCTATTTTAATTCTCCTCGTCTGACTAAGAACACCAACCCCAACCCACCTCTGACCCAGACCTGGTTGGAAACAGCCTGATACGTTGTTTCTCTGCACTAAAGTATTCCTGCTGTGTGACCCTCTAACCTCTCATGCAATAGTTTTCTCTTCTGCAAAATAGACCTAATAATGGTATCAACTTCAGTGTGTGTTGAGGGGATGAAATTAAGTAATTCACTTAAAAAGCTTAGTCATAGGGCTGGCAGGTCACTCAGTGCCTAGCATGCACGAAGCCTTGGATTCAATCTCCACCACTGGGAGTGATGGGGCACCCTATCATCTCAGCACTTGGGAAGTAGAAACAAGAGGATCTGGAGTTCAAGGTCATCTTCAGCTACATTTCCAAGTTTAAAGCCAGCACACACTAGACAGTACATAAGACTCTCCCAAAAATACACACACACACACAAAAAAAAAAAAGAAAGAAAAGAAAAAAAAAAAAAACCTTAGTCAGGATTGAGAGTAACTCAATGATAGAATGCATGCTGGACTTGTGTAAGGCCCTGGGTTCTAGCTGTATAGAACACATGCCTGACTTGTATAAACACTGGGCTCTAGCCATAGCACTGCAAAAAATAATAATAATCAAAATAAATATAGCCAGGCATGGTGGCCCACATCTGAAAACCCAGCAATCAAGAGACCGAGGCAAGAGGATCAGCTTTAAAAAAAAGCCTTGGACCTCACCACCAAAAAGTTGCCAGTGTGCTAGTTAAAAGTATTTGACTGTAAAGCCTGTCCACCACATATATGCCCTGGCACATGTATCCATACACACTAAATAAATAAAATTTAAAAATTTTAATGCCAGAAGGGAGCGAACTATTATTGTTATCACCTACCAGTTTACCATCATTAACAAGCAACACCGTTCCCTTAGGGATCTGTAGAGAAGTACTCCACTTCCTTTTCCCTCAAGATTTACTCAGCCTTGCATGTCCACTCCCCCAAATGGTCCTGACAGTCCCACCCCTCAGCTCAAAGAAATGGCGGCTTCCCTCTTCCCTCCCACACCAAGCCCACAAATGACTCCACTTCACCTCCAACTTTCATGTCTCTCCTCACCCACGCCCTCTGGTCTCCCCATCTTGAAAACAGGAAACACTCACTCAAGTGACCCTGCCCCTCCCCCCAGTCTCTGTCCTTCCTCTTCTCAACCAGATTGTCTGACAGCCATCCTCTCTGTGAGTCTACACGGTCTCCCCTCCCACACGGACCATGGCCAGCACCCTTCCTGAAGCTTCTGAGTCCAGTCAGTCTTCAAGAGGACATGTCAGTCAAAGGCTCCCTGAAGCGTCCAGTTCATCCCAACCCATCCTTATCCACCAAAGCATCCCTTTCTCTTTGTCACCTGTGACCTGCCCAGCAGCTCCTGGACAGCTTCTCCCAGGGCAGATGCCACCCGCAACAGCTGGATTCTGCTGCAGCCCTCCCCCAGCCCTCCCCCTCCCCAGGGACTCATACCCAGGATCCTCTGCTAGGCAAGCACTCCACCATTGACTTGTACCCCTAGTCCCAGAATGCCTTGTTATAACAGACACCTCATCAGCACCCCTCTTTTGTAAAGTTTTGTGTGTATATGAATGTGGGTGCATGTCTGTGGAGGACCGAGGACAACTTTTGGGTGTTATTCCACCTTATTTGAAGAAGGGTCATTTCTTGTTCACCACTCTACTTACCAGGGTATCTGGCCTGTGAGCTTCTAATGGATTTTGTCTTCACTGTTCTTCTCACCATGGGCTGTTTTTTGAGGTACAGTCTCTCTCCGGCCCAGACTGACCTGGAATTCACTATGTAGACTCAGGGTGGCCTCGAACTCATAGTGATCCTCCTACCTCTGCCTCCCAAGTGCTGGGATAAAAGGTATGAGCCACCATGCCCAGTTAAAATATTTTTATTTATCTGTGTTTATGAGAGAGAGAGAGAGAGAGAGAGAGAATATTATAGCACCACGACCACTTGCTACTGCAAAGAAATTCCAGATGCATGTGCCACTTTGTGCATTTGGCTATACGTGGAAACTGGGGATTTGAACCCAGGCCAGCAGGCTTTGGAAATAAGTGCCCTTAATAGCTGAGTAATCTCTCCAGCCACTCGTCTTTTTTTATATGGGTTCTGAGGTCATCCAAACTCAAGTACTCCATACTTGCAGGGCAAGCACTACACTGAGCATCCCCCAACACTTTTAAGTGATGGCATGCAATTCAGAGATTATGAAACACACTTGCTACCAGAGTTTTAAAAGGAATTTGTGTGTACTGGTTCTGGTGGCACAGGCCCATAAGACCAGCTACTCAAAAGGCAGAGTCAAAGTCAAGACCAACTCATGGAACTTCATGGGCCCCTGTTTTGAAATAAAAAGTAAAAATAGGACTGGGTTTTTGGCCAGTGGTAGAATTCTTGTCCAGAATTCTCCAGTGAGGATCTAGGCATGTGGCTCAGCAGGAAACTGCTTGCCTAGCATGTGTGAGGCCTGAAATACTAACAAAGACAGAGAGAAAGGGAAGTCGGGAGGAATTCATGCAATTCCCTGTGGTGAAAGAGTATGACACAATTAAAAATGCATCTGCAAACATGAAAGTGTCGGGTTGGAGAGATGATTTAGCAGTTAAGGCTTTTGCCTACAAAGCAGAAGGACCCAAGTGTTCAGGACCCACGTAAAGCCAGATGTACAAGGTGGCACATGTGTCTGGAGTTCATTTGCAATGGCTGGAGGCCCTGGTGCACCCATTCTCTCTCCTCTCTCTCTCTCTCTCTCTCTCTCTCTCTCTCTCTCTCTCTCTCTCTCTCTCTCTCCCTCTCACTCTCTTTCAAACAAACAAATGATAAATAAATAAATAATTCTTAAAGAAAACAACATGAAAGTGTTCACACCAGCATGGATGAGGGAGCCACCAAATGTACCCATCTGTATGCAGGTGTACCAACAAGCGCAATGGTCCCACCATGGGCAAATATGTTGACCATTATTTTAACAACACTAGCCAACAACATGACTCTTCCAAAACATCAGCTTCCCAAATGTTAAACTTCTCATGAAATCTGAACAAAATCAAGATCTCCCTTTGTACACAAATGTCTGTCACAGTGTTAGAAAAGTAATGGCTATCAATAATGCTAAAAACATGAGTTAAGCCTGCCTAATCTCCAAATCCAAAATGTTCCAAAATCTGAAATGTTTTTTAGTATTTTACACAAGTTATCCTTGCAATCACAATCTGCCTGCCTCAGGCTCCAGATTTCTGAGATTACAAGTATGTACCACCACATCTGGTTCAAAAGAGGAAATCCTGTGTGTGTGTGTGTGTATGTGTGTGTGTGTGTGAATGTGTGTGCATATGTGTGTGCATATGAATGTGTGTATGTGAGTATTGTGAGTGTGCGTGTGTGTGCACATGTGTGTGAGCATGTGTTATGTGAGTGCGTGTGTTTTTGTGTGTGTGCAAGTGTGTATGTGCGCACACGTGTGGGGGGGGGGTGCGTGCACGCATGTGTGTGTATTTGTTCATGTGCGTGTGAGCGTGTGTGTGCATGTGTGCAGATGTGCACACCCATGCACATACATGCAGAGGCCAGAGTAGGACACTGGGTGTCCTCTTCTATTACTCTTCCACTTTATTTCCTTGAGATGGAATCTCTCACTGAACTTGAACCTGCCGTTTTGGTCACATCCCTAGAGAACCCCAGAGATTCTCCTGTCTCCATCTTCAATCAACCCTGGGATTCCAGACATGCATGGCCACCCACACCTAGGTTTTATATGGATGCTGGAAATCAAACTCAGGTCCTCATGCTGGTGCATCAAGGGCTCCTTCCCACTTGATCATACCCTAGCCCATAAAATAGGAAGACTTTTGACTGCCAACACAATGTCCACTTACTCGGGTCCAGAAGAAACTGAGAGCCTGACAACCATCTCCAGGGAAAGAGCAACAAAAACTCTGGTGAGCTGAAATGCATCATAACAGAAATCCAGAATCTACAGAGAATTCAACACTAAAAACAAACTGCTAACACAGTATTACAAGTGGAAAATTCTACCTGACCATATAATACTGGTCATAGTGAAAAACTCAGGCACACTAAATAAAAAAAATTTAAATAAATAAATAAAAAATTTAAAAGACCTTTAGACTATATGTGGATATAAATGAAGCTGCAATGAATTTTGTGTTCCAACTTGGTTCCCCAAGATATTTCATTGTCTGTATCCAAATTTTCCAAAAGACAAATTTTCTTAAGACAGGGTCTCATATAGCCCAGGCTAGCCTTAAACTCACTATGTAGTCATAGACGACCTTGATTTCGGATCCTCCTCCAAGTGCTGGGACCATAGGTGTGCACCATCACACGTCGTTTATACAGTGCTGGGGATTGAACCCAGGGCTTTTCGTGCATGCCAGACACGTGCTCTACCAACTGAGATACATCTGCAGCCATGTTTTTTCTTGAGAAAGAGTCTCAGTCTGCACCCAGGGCTAAAGTCAAACCCATGGAAATCCTGCCTCAGTCTCTCAAGTGCTGGGATTACAGGTATGAGTGAGCCACCATGTCTAGATCCCACGCATCTTGATTAGGGATAGTCAACTCATATAGATTTTTCTCTTAATACATAAAATGTTCTGGTTATAGATTCCAGTGACATTAAACAGGTTTGTCAATTATATGAGCATATATGTTCATGGCATAGAGAGATGATGAATTGTGTCCAATTTGGACAGTTGTGTGCAAATTCACACCAGACATATCCCCTAAAACAACCAAAATAACCCCATAGGCTGAGGATTCAGCTCAGTGGTACAGCACTTGTTTATCCCCTTCCCCTCTACTATCCCAAGCTCACAGGTTAAACAATGAATCCCTTTGTTTTAGCATTCCAAAACTTGAAGGATCCTAGCTCACCTCACCTGTGTTCATTCATTCACTCCCTCGTTTCTTCTTCTATTCATTCAAGTGAACCTGCGCTCCATGATCACGCAGACATTACCTAAGCCCTTACTCTTGGGAGCTGCCAGAGGATGCTAATGTAGCAGTCTCCAGTATGTGGATGGAGTTCTGCTCTCATGGCTCTGAGAGAGTCCAGAGAAAGAACTTGGCCTGTCCAGTGGTCAAGGAGGTATTCCCAGAGAGGACACAACCTGCACCAAGTCCATCTATAAAGGCTTAGAGAATACAGTAAGGAGGTAGAAGACTTCTCAAAGGAAGAATGCTTTCCAGCACCCAGCAGGTGATTTGAAGGGGCGACAGAAATGACCCAGAGGGTAAAGCCCTTGCCACACAAACATGAGGATTCGAGTTTGGATCCCCAGCTCCCACATAAAAGCCAAGGATGGCAACATGGGTTCCTGGGGCTCACTGCTAGCTACTGTAGCCAAGTCAGTGAGCTCCATGGGCACTGAGAGACCCTGTCTCAAAAAATAACATCAAAAAAATAATAAAAAATAACATCAAGCCAGGAGTGATGGCCATACATTTAATTCCAGCACTTGGGAGGCAGGGGTAGGAGAATAGCCATATGTTTGAGGGCACCCTGAGACTACATAGGGCTATAGGAAGACCCTACCAAAATAATAATAATAATAATGTTGAGACTCGTTAAGAAAGACACCTTACATCAACCTCTGGCTTCCATGAACACATGTGTTTGTGCACACATATAAGCATGAATAGACACACGTTCCTACTGCACCATATACAGGCAAAAAAATGTCTTCTGTTTGAGGTCTGGTCTCACTCCAGCACAGGCTGACCTGGAATAAACTATGTAGTCTCGGGGTAGCATCAAACTCACAGTGATCCTCTTGGCTCTGCCTCCTGCATACTGGAATGAAAGGCATGTTCTACCATGAAGAGATGCAAAACAATTTTTTAAAAGAATACTTTGTAGCATAGCCAGGCCTAAGCATGCCTGTAACTCCAACAACTAAGAAGTCTGAGATAAAAAGATGATGAGTTTGAGGCCAGCATTGCCTACTTAGTGAGAATTTGTCTCAAAAAACGTTAGGAAATAGAGGGATAGGACTTCAACGGGAAAACAAAAATAGTGTCTAAAACATGGAGAGAGGTGATCAAATTTTCCACATATATTTTCACATCAGTTTGACCAAAACTCTTACTTGAAATAAATTCAGGGAAGAAAAATAGTTTAACATCGTAGTTTAGAGCAACTTCAGTTCATTGAAGCAGGAAATGAATAGAAATAACAGGCTCCATTAATGGCATCTAGAGTGTAAGAAACATGTTCAAAAACAGCAGAAGAGTAAAGAAGGGGCTCATAGGACAGCAGGAGTGTGAGGAAGGTAGGAAGAGTTTATTTTCACAGATGCAGCTGCTCACATTGCGTCCACAGGTAGGAAGTAGAGAGATGAATGCTGGTGCTCAGCAAACTGTCTTCCTTTTTTCAGTCAGAGACCCCAGTTCTTTGGATGGTGCTACCCCCTGTTAGGTTGGGTCTTCTCTTACCTCAATTAACCTAGTCTAGAATGTGCCTCACAGACATGACCAGATTTGTCTCCTACGTGATTTCAGATTTAATCAAGTTGATAGTAGATATTAACCATCTCTCTCTCTCTCTCTCATACACACACACACACACACACACACACACACCCTAGACATTTCATGGTTCCCTGCTCTGCCCTAAGAAAAAGTTGCTATTCATCCCTGCCCTCCATGTCTATGCTGGCTTTTTCCTCCTGTTTGATGTGGTTTCTAGCCTCTCAGCCCAACATCCATGCCCTCCTTGTCTTGGAATTTGCTGGGAAATATGGACTCTTTTAGAAGATTTGACTGTGCGGTTTTTCTTTGCTTGTTATGTTGAGCATGAATCTCAAGGCTTTGCACATGCTAGGCCACTGTAGCTGGAGCAAAAAACATAGCCAAAGCCGCTCGTGGGAGGAATGTTTTTATTTTGCCTTACAGTCTTGAGGGGAAGTTCCATGACGGCAGGAAAATAATGTGTCATGAGCAGAGGCTAGACATCACTTATGCCACAGCAGGCAGAATACAACAGAACAGCGAGCTGAACTCTGGCAAGGAGGAGTTGACTCTCACACTTCCAAACCAACCCCCAACAATTCACTTCCTCCAGCAAGGCTCTGCCTCCCAAATCGCCGTCAGCTGGACCAAGCATTCGAAGCATATGAGTTTAGAGGGTCATCTGATTCAAAGCACTACAGCAAGTGCACAAGTGAGCTCTACTCCAGAGAAGATTTGACTTTGATTTCTAGCATCCTATTCTCTGGAGTCTTTCTACCGAAGCTGTTTCTTTCTTAGCCTGTAGTTAGATCTTATAGATCTGCCCCTTTAAGAGATGTTGGCACTTGTTGCTGCAAATAATTAGCCTTGCCTTTCAGCGGAACTCCTGCTGTAGTGAGAGAATACAGACCCTAAGAACACAAATGCCCTACCTAGGTAGAGAGGGTCAGCAGCCTGTAGTCCAGGCAACCTGCTTTATGACCTTACAGCCTATCCAGGCTTTTCTTAGCCTCTTGGCACGCAGCAATTCCTAGTAAGGCTTTCTCTCTTTTTTTAGGCTTTACAATGTATTTGTTTGTTTGTTTGTTTGTCGCTTGTTTGGAGTGTGTGGTGACTATGATCGCATGTGTGGAGGTGAGAGGATAATTTCAGGTATCAGTCATTGCCTTCTGCCTCATTGAAACAGGGTCTCTTGCTGTTTAGAACCCCATTTACCAGGCCAGCTGGCCTATGGGCTTCCAGGAAATCCCGTCTTCACCTCCCTTCTCAACATAGATACAATGTGAATGCAGAATCCACCAAGCTTCTGGCTTCTATATGGGACCTGGGAAATGGAGCCAGCTCCCCAGTTCCCTATGGCTTTCTGTTTGTAAAAGACCTCTCCCATCTACGGCCATACCACCCTGACCGTGCCCGATCTCGTCTATAAAAGACTCTCCCTAGTAAAAGTTGATAAAAGTAAAGAATTCCTTTGTTACCCAGACCTGAAGACTCTCTTTGGCTTGAGAGCCCCGCCAAGCTCTTCCAGGCACAGGATACTAATTCCCCCAATAAACTATCCCCTAAAAAGAAACACTTTTGTGAGAAGGGACATCCTGTCTGAAGCTAAGTTGATGAGCCGAAGAAGCTCTGGATGCTCTCATTCTGAGTATGAGTGCCACCCTCCCCTCTAGCTCGGGAGACCAATATGTTTAAGGCATTGAGGGAATCCAACCGGGCTAAAAGGACTGAGAATCCTTAGCAGGCTTCCTGGCGTAGATGTTTGGAGGGATCCCATGCTTAAGTCTGCTCCATGGCACCTAACGCAGGTGATAAAAGCTGAGGGGGAATTTGGATGTGTAGAGTGAGAGCCTGGGGAGGTGCTGGAGCTGATGAGGGGCACAGCTTTGACATCTAATGGGGCTCAAGTGCTCTAGATTCCAGTGCAGCACTACAAAAAAAAAGCTAAAATGTTATGTGGGGACTGGATGGACAGACAGGGTCACAGGTTTGAGTCTGTCCTGGATTATAGAGTGAGCTCAAGGCCAGCCTGGGCAGTCTAGTGAGACCCCTTCTCAGAATAAAAAGAGATGCAGCTCCGTGGCAGGATGCTTGCTTAGACTCTGGCTGGGAGATGTAACTGCGTGGTGACCTACTGCCTAGAATCCACAGTGAGGGGCTAGGAATGTGGTTCAGCAACCTGCTAAGAAGCCAGTTAAAGTCCTGTCTTAGTGGCAGAGCAACTGAGTAGGATCCCCCCATGTGGAGCTAGGGTAAAGACTGGTAGACTGCCGGCCTAGAATCCGCCAGTCAGGTGCTGGGGGACATGGATGCGTGATAGAGACCTGCCGACCACGTGAGGGCGGCACTGCCATTACAGCAAGAGAATGGGGAAGAATTCGGCAGAGATGTGACACAGGGCAGAGTCCCGACTCAATGGAGAACCAGAAGAGCTCAGAGGGGTAGGTTGGGACACATGACCACCAGAGAGAGTGGAGTGGAGGAAGGACCTCCGCAAGGAGAAAGGGTGAGCAGAGGCTCAGAGGGCGCAGAAAAGTCAGGATGATGCAGCCTGGGTCTAAGCAAGGAGAAGAGGAAGAACCCGGAGAGATGGGACCTCCACTAGACTCCCCTCTCCCTCCTCCTCTCTCTTTCGCGGGGTGTGCGTTCCTGTCTCCTCCTCCATGCCAAAAATAAAGATGCAAAGAGGAACCAAAAGGGAGGCCAGAGCTGCTGCGCTGGCCTAGAGAGCGGGCAACGCAGGACTGACGCTCCCGAGGGGGGCTCGGAGGCGCTCCCCTAAGAGGCCCACGCCCACCCAGGGCAGCGAGGGGCGCTTTCACTGGCAGAGCCACAACGTGAGGCAGAGTGGCGTGGACGACATGGTGCTGCTGCCCCAGATCACTGAGAAGGCCATCGTGAGCAACCTCCGCAAGCGCTTCATGGATGACTACATCTTCGTATCCTGAGCCTCGGATGGGGCGGCAGGGGGGTGGCTGAGCAATGGAGGGAGCGGCGGAGGACGGAAGGCAAGTGGCAGGGGAGGATCTATGGGAGCCCAAGTCACGGTTGGAGAGGCGCAGAAATGGAGGAGGGATACGCAAAGAGAGCCGCCTCGGAGTGGGGCTGCCAGGCTTCTCTTCCTGGAGGAGCTCAGCCACAGCGCATCCGATTCCTCTTTCTGGACCTAGCCTAGCCCCCTCTCTCTCCCTCTCTCCCTCTCTCTCTCCC
>PVHP010011455.1:0-45516 GCA_004024765.1 Zapus hudsonius | reverse complement strand
TGAAGATCAGGAAATGTCAGTCATTATTAAATGTCACCTCTCTGTGGTGTGCAAAGGAGCTCCTCTTGAACTGTCACCAACTTCTGCCACAGCGATGACATCTTCACCTTGCTGCTGTTACACTTGTCACTCTTTATTCTGTGAGGTACGCTTAGTGAGATAGTCAGTGACTTAGTTTTCCTTTCTGGTTTCTCAATTTTGTTATATTTTTTATTTACTTCAATTTATCCTTAAAATTATTTTTATTTATTTCAATTTCATTATAGTCGTCTACTGAGCATATTCCCTCCCCACTTTATTTCTCTTGCCCTCCTCTGCTTCCTCTATACTCCCAATAATTCTCTTTGTTCTTCTGGACAATTTTACTTCTATTTTTATTGTATCTAAACATGTATGATTTCATGTGACTATAAGAAATCTAGGAACCACAAATGAGAAAAAAAAACATACGATATATATCTTTTTGAGATTGGCTTAATTTGCTTAATATTTTTTTCCAGTTGTCTCCATTTTTTTCCATAAATAACATAGCTACATTCTTCTTGATGGCTGGAAAAATTGCACTGTGTATATAAACCATATTTTCCTTGCCCATTCCTCTGCTGTTCCATGACTTAACTACTGTGTACAGTACTACATACAGTCAACACTGCTGGGCAAGGATCTCTGGGGAGTATTGACGTGGAGTCCTTTGGAAAAATACCAAGAAGCATAGCAAGGTTGTGTGGTAGATCTATTTTTAGGGTTTTAAAAAATATTTTACTTTTTTAGTTTGTGTAATATATGTGTGTATATATATATATATATATATATATATATATATATATATATATAGAGAGAGAGAGAGAGAGAGAGAGAGAGAGACAAAGACAGAGACAGAGATGAAGGTAGAGAGAAAGAAAATGGGCATGCCAGGGCCTCTAGATGCTGCAAACAAACTCCAGACTCACATACCACCTTGTGCATCTGGCTTTACATTTGTACTGGGGAATCAAACCTGATTGGCTAGGCTCTGCAGGAAAGCACCTTAACTGCCGAGCCATCTCTACGATCCTTCTATTTCTAGTTTTTTGAGATACATACTTACATCCATAGAATTTTACTAATTTATGTTCCCATCAGTGGGACGCTGTACTTGTCTAGTTTATCATTGATTTTCCACCACCTATCACAGACCATACTGCCTTCTTCTAAAAATACCGATGTTCCTATTCTTTACCAGAAACCCACTGGGAGTGGTGAGTCCCTCTATAGCATGTCGCTTCTACCTGCAGTTCTCCCGTGGGCTTCTTTCCACTCTAAATGCCAGGACAGGGTTGAGCCTAACTCCTCTGTCAGTAGAAGGAGCCCTGCAAGCACAGAGGTCATTGTATCCAGCAGCACAGCCTGTCTCCACGAAGGCAGTGATCGTCCTGGGCCTGAACAAACAGTCCATCTTTCCTCCAGGCAGCTATGCAAAACAACACTGCAATAGCTGACAGCCTGAAGAGAGAGATGCCTTTGGGGAGCACATCAGGAAGCTGTGCCCTGCTCCTTGCTATGGGAGAACAGGTTCTCTCCTGACTGACTCACTAGGATATAGAAGACCACAGCAGCCTATGAGAAATGACAGGAATGCCTGAGAATCAGTAGGATCCATCCAAGAAGCTGAGTTTCCCAAGATGCATAAATAGCAACTCCTTGCTAAACGAGTTTGTATCACAGTGTGCAAGTATGTGCCAGAGAGGAGTGAACTTAGCCTGCCTTTGACACAGGTTGCAGCTTATGTCTTTCATGAATGCAGGCAGACCTTTGGTACAAAATGACCCGAAGGTGTTATGACCCCCATTTTCTGTTGTGTCTAAAGAATAACTTGAAGTCACTGTAGTTCCTCCCAAGGGACTCCGTCTATTATGGGTCTCTTTCTATTTGAACTGCCACTGCAGCCGAATGACCCAGTAACTAGAATCCATGGTGGGGTCCCCAAGAAATACTGACAGTTAGTAATGAAGACTTTCTTTGACTGCAGCAAAATGTGGTGGGGCAGTAGGGGTGCCAACAGGAAGTAGTGAGTTTTCATAAAAATGAAATTTATTAAATCTAAAGGGACATTCCTTATTATGAGATTAAAATCTTTTCAATTAGGGAATGTATTAAAATTCCTCTTTTATGT
This sequence comes from Zapus hudsonius, assembly GCA_004024765.1. Lineage (NCBI taxonomy): Eukaryota > Metazoa > Chordata > Mammalia > Rodentia > Dipodidae > Zapus > Zapus hudsonius. The sequence continues at coordinate 43,364 of PVHP010011455.1, read as the reverse complement.
AAAATGATGGTGCTAGTAGATAGTAAGATTTTTAATTATAAAAAAATATTGGTCCCCAAGGCCAGATCTTTCTTTCTCTCTCTTTCTCTCTCTCTTTATTCCTTCTTTTCTTTCTTTCTCCATTCATTTCCCTCCCTTCCTCCCTTCTTTCCTTCCTTCCTAAATCATTACGCTAGTTCCTGACATTTAGAAGTGTGAGAATCTCATACTTGAAACTCAAGGGCTGTGCTGCGTGGGAATCTCAGCAAAGAAAGGCAGTTCTGAGAAGAAATACCCAGTGTCCTGGCTTCCTGACCATTCCCAGAAAGGTAGCTCACAACCTCACCTTCCATTTTCAGAGTCACATTTATGGCCCTTGGATCTGGTACTGAGTCAAACAAGTATCCCCAGTACTCTGTCTGGGCTCCACTAACACAGATGGAAGCCTGCTCACCTGCAACTGAAACCTTCAGCTCTCTCTCTCTCTCTGAGGCTCTTTCCACACTAGGAAAGTGGGACACAACACCAGGCCCCTAGCAGTACCGAGCCCAGCTTAAGAAACTCAGGGTGCACTTTCCTCAGTGATAAGATTTTCCTCCTTATCACCTTGAAGGCCTGAGCTGTAATGTATTCATCATTCTATCGAGCGTGTGAAACTTGGAATTTCCTACAGAAGAGTAATTTGAAAGGACTTTTAGCTACCACTGACCCACGTTATTTTATAAGTGAGGATGCCAAGGTCCACACTAATACTCCCATGATCACATAGGACTAGAGTTTTCTGTGGCTCACAATGCTATTTTAAAAGCAGATTGGTACAGGAACTGGATGCATATGCAGGTGTATTGATGGTTAGGAGCAGGGCTTCGGCTCAGTGTGAAGGTAATGGCGATCAGCTGTGATGTAGTGAGATTCACTGACCTCTCCAAACTTTAGTTTCTTCATCTCTAAAACAGACCTCGACCATGCGCACTGCAGAGGTACTGGGAAAACTGAAGTGAGATGATTAAGGGCTGTTCTAATAAATACCACAGACTGGGAGGTTTACATCACAGACACTCCCTTCCTCCCAGCTCTGGAGGCTGGAGGTCTGAGATCAAGATGCCGGCAGACCTGAGTTCTTCAGAGAACCATCTATCTCCTCCCTGCATCTTTAGGCACTTGCTCTTTGTATAACTGTATTCTAACTGCCTTTTCTTATAAAGACCCCAAAGTATTGATTAGGGCTCACCTTAAATGATCCCATTGTTTTAAAAATGACCTCCAAAGATAGTAAACTTCTGAAGTAGCAAGGGTCTATGGGCATACAACCCTGAATAGGCCCGATCTTGTCTGAAGAACTGAGGATGGAATACGAAAGTCTAGGGTGGGGGAGGGCAGCGCAGGATTCAATCCTCAGCTACATCCAAAGCATCAGGAAAGCACACAGTATTCATATCTAATACCCACTGTTAATATAGCCTGTCTTGTTTCAAAGGTATCAAAGATTAGGAGTAAAACAAAGAGAATCCATACAAAGGTGTTACCCCCAAAGCAGGATTCTGCATATTGGGTATCAACAGTGGTACACACTCAGTCCTCAGCTTCTTGGAAGCCTCTTTACCTGCACTGTTCAGTGATGTATAGCTACAGACTACATGTGGCTTTTAACATTCCAAAATTATATGTGTCTCATATGAACCAAGCTGTGCTGCAGGTATAAAAGATACCAGAATTTGAAGGCTGAGCATGAAAGAATGTCAAATATACCTCAGCAGTTTTTTATTATTAATTCTTGCATGTTGAAATTACCATTCTCTTGAAGTGATGGATTAAATAAAACATTTTATAAAAATAATACCCCTTTGCTTCCTTTTCTTATTTTAATATGGCTTCTAGAAAACTTAAATTACATATGTGAGCCGAAGTATATTTCTACTGAATGAATGGAACACTGCCCAAGAAGGCGGCCAAGGAGATGCTGGGGAGATCTATGACTGTTTTTTAAACTTGGCTTATCTTCACAGTCCCTCAAGGAAGGAGGGTTGTGGAGATCGTCCTAAATACTGATTCCCAGAATCCTCTCCTGGAGACTTTATTTCCATAGGCTTAAGAATTTGTCTTTCTGAATCTATGCCGGGCATTGCTGAAACTGGGCATGTGTTATCTCCATAAATGCCCACATCAAACCTGTGTAAACATATTCATTTCACAGGTGAAGAAACAAGAAATGTGGGCAGTTTAGGTGTGCGGTTCAAGGTCTGTGTTGTGGTTTGAATGAGAAATGTCCATCATCAGCTTCATGAACACTTGGTCCTCTGCCAGTGGTGCTGTTTGGGAAGGTTAGGGAACCTTTAAGAGGTGGTGGAAGTAGGTGACTGTGGAGGATCATTGAGGTTTCCATTTCCTTGTCCATCCTCTGCTTCCTGACTATGGATGCAATGTGACCAGCCAGCCTCCTGCTTGTTCTGCCACACCTTCTCCACCTTGATGGAAAGTATCCCCTCGAACTGTAAGCCAGCATAAACCCTTTCCTTCCTTAAGTTGCTTCCTGCTGGATATTTGTTCATTGAAATGAGTAAAGGAACAAATCCAGTCTGCCTGTCACCTAGCTAAAGTGAAGGAACAGATGCCAGGGCTCTGGAACCTCATGGCACTTAAGGTGTTATAGTATGTATGCTCTGACGTCGGTCTGCTGTCCCTCTACAGGACCTGGAAAAGGCTGGCTGCGAGGTCAGAGGGGTGGGGCAGAGCTGTGCCTCTGCCACTCTGGGTTCTTAGAGGTTCCCCGTCAAGTTGCTGCCAACGAGAGCTCTGGAAGTGGCGTGAAAGTTGGGTGCACACTTAGAATGGCTGAACTTTCTTCTCACAGAGCATTATGCTTTGTAAAACTCATTTCATTAGCAGCAACCTGCAAACAACCCTTACATGGAAAGCCGCAATAGAAACAGATATCAGGAGAGCCATGCTGTTTGCTTTATTTTTGAAGGGTGGGGGTCTAGCCCAGGCTGGGGGCCTCTACACATCCTGTGGCAGCAGCCCCCTGGGAGTTCTGCAGTGTAGCTTGGCAGGCCTGCTATTCATGGAACCACCAATGCCCACGCTAATGACTCAGCCACACTGAGCGCCTGGCATATGCCCGGTGCTGGACTAAATGCTATCTGAGAGTGAACTCCTTTAGTCCAACTGTACAACAACCTGTGGTGCAATCACCAACCTGAATTTTAAAGATGAGGAAACTGAGGCACTGAGGAATCTAATCATTTGTACATGACCCCAAGGGAAGATCAGAGGTGTGCTGGAACCCACTGTCAACCACAGCCAATGTCCTCGTCCCTGTAGAGCTGATGGTCAGGTAGAGGAGGACAGGTTACTTACAGACAGGTAAGCAGGGTGCTCTGCCAACCACAAGGGCAGGGAGGGCTATGGCACTGGGTGGTGGCTGGAAAAAGGTGGGAGAGATGCTCAGAGCTCAGGTAGGGGACATCTGATCTTGGGCCTGATGGGTAGGAAGGACCCAGCCATGTAAGGAGCCTGGCATAGCTTTCTGGGTAGGGGAGATGGTAAAGGCAAAGTCCTTGATACCAGGAAGCCCCGAGTGTCCCTAGAAGAATGAGGAGACCACTACAGTTGAAATAACAGCAGGATAGAGAAGGGATGAGATGAGAGTCAAGTTCAGCAGAAGCCCGTTGGGACATTGTTCTCAGTTTGTAAGAAGTCTCTGAAGGACCTTAAGTAAGAAACACCCATGATCAGCTTTTTTTTTTTCAGATCTCTCTGTCATGTAGGAAGGATTATCTCTTTAACAAATGGTGCTGGAGCAGTTGGACACTCAAAGCCCTCATCCTAAAAAGAGCAAACTTTGATCTAAACCTCATCCATTATAGGAAAATTAATTCAAAGTAGATCATAGATGTAAATGTAAGATGTTAATCTATGAAGCTTGCAGAAAAAGAAATAATAAAATGAAGTCTTAATACCTAGGGCTAGGCAGAGTTCCTAGACATGACTCAAAAAGCGGATCTATCAAAGAAGAAACATTGATAGATTAAATTTCATCAAAACTGAAAACTTTTGCTCAGCAAAAGACCTTGTCAGGAAGATGAAAAGACAAACTTCAGATTGAAAGAAAAATGTCTACAAACTGCCTATCAGACCAAGATTTTAGAGTGGGGAATCTAAGAAATTGTTTTCTCACTGAGGGAAAATGTGCTGAGTGTCAGGTAGGCCACGAGGAGGCCCTAGAAAATCCTCACAGGACAGCCAGAGGCCTGGAGAGACATGGACCCAAGATCTGAGATGTGACACCCTGTTTACTGGGTTGGATGTAGAGCATGAAGGAGAATACGTCTGGATATGAGCCCAAGTTCATGGGAAGCCAACAGCCAAGTTCAGGAGACTGGGTGAGGAGAAGGGGCAAAAGGGAACCATGAAAGGCTGGTGGCTGGTGATGCCATCGTGTAGGATGACTGCCATTCATGGGCCACCTTCTCTTGGTGACTCATGAGTGATACTCATCCAGTATCACTTCAGATGACTCAACCCCGTGTTGAACAGGGATGAGTCCTGTGTTCTCCCTGTGTCCTTAATATCATGGCTTTAATGCATTTTGTCATCTCTGTGTATATTGCCTTTACCAAAAGGAAATTGCTGGAACAGTTCCACTTATAGTGCATGTGCTCAGAGGTAGCCTATCACTTGGTACCACTCCCTTCACCTCTACAGCTGCCTTCTGTACCTGCCTGCCTTCCTGCCTCACTCACCACATCACCACATCCCACGCTGTCTGGAGCTTCTTAGACCATAGTGGAGATGATATTGATCATCGTGGTCAAGAAAGCAATTCTAAGTTCCATGCATCTGGGCATATCCCCGAGAGAGGCAGAGGTCGGGCAGCCAGCATTTGCTAATGCCCAGTACACAGTCCAGGCTGTTTTCTGGGTTTTGTGTACATGTGTGGCATGTGTATATGCATGTTCATGTGTGTGGGGGTGCATGTCGTAGTCAGCCACACTCCGCTGGGATGAATCTCCAAACCAGGTACAATTTGGGGGAGGAAAGTATCTATTGAACTAATACATCCAGGGGAAGTTAAGGAAAAGGTTGGCTCCCTTTCACAGATCCAAGCAGACAGAGGCCCAGCACCTCCAGAGCCAGTCAGCAACTGTAACACTGTAATTCACAAAAAGCAGAACTGCCAGACTTGGGTTCCAGCTGCTGTTTTGCATATGTATCCCTAGTATTTTGCATTCAATTTAGAAATACCTCAGGGCTAGACCCCAGGCACTTCCTCCAGCCATAAAGCTGGAGACAATTCAAAATTATAATAAACACAATTATAATAAATTCTATTGGGGGACATCTATTCAAAACTACCACAGTGCACATGTGTGAAGGCATACATGCACATATTTGCAGATGTGTGCAGGTGTACACGCCTGTGTGTGGGAATGTGTACGGAAGGGGGGAAGAAAAAACCTTGGTATGATTCCTCAGGTGTACTGTCCACTTCTTTTTGAGACATAGCTTCTCAATGACTAGGGCTTGATGGCCAGCAAGCTCCAGGGATCCTCTTGCCTCTGCCTCTCGAGTGCTGGGATTACAGGCTCATGCCACCATGCCTGGCATTTTGCATAGGCTCTTGGGAATTGAACTCAGCTCCTCATGCTTGCAAGGCATATACTTTACCAACTGAGCCACCTGCCCATCCCCAACCTGGAGTCTCTTGACCGTAGCACTGCCTCTGGTGCTGGAGTATGCATTTTGCACTGTTATGAGGTAGGTCCACTTTCCTTATTTGTTCCCTTTCCCATAGTCAGCCTCCATGCTAGCTGTCCACTGTAGCAGTTACTCTTTCCTTGCTAAAACAAAACACCAGAACAGAAGCAACTTATGGAAGGAAAGGATTTATTCCTGGCTTCTAGTTTCAAGGGGAAGTTGCATCATGGCTGGAAACATGAAAGGTGCAGACAGCCAGGTGTCACATCTCCATAGCAACATGGACGAAGCAGAGACAGTGAGCAGAGTACAGCAAGAGGGGCTGAGCTATACACCCCAAAACCTGGCATCAGGGACATACACCTTCCAGCAAGGCTCCACCTCCCAAAGGCTCCACAAACCTTTCAAACCAGCTGACGATTAAGTATGAACCAGAATCTCACGAGTCTATGGAGACATTTAACATTCAAACTACCACAACACCCAACGGCTATGTGACACTGTTCCCTCTCTAGACTTCAGTGTCTCCATACATAACACTAAGATGATGAGAAGCCCAGCCATATAAGGCTAATCACGTGGGTGGTGAAGGATAGGAGCTTGCAGGAATTTGCACATGGGCAAATTGTGCTTGTGTTTTATTGCTGCTGTCATGGTTCCGCTCAAGCCTCTTTGTAGATAACCCAGCACCCTCCTGTCAGAGGGCAGGACTTTATGCACCTGCTTAACCCACACCTTCCCCAGCCCCAAGGATCCTGCAGAGAAGCCAAGTGTCTCGGTCCTGTCAGCCAGGAACACTGAAACCTCAGGACCTGCTGAGTTATTCATTCCAAACACGAGACAAAGGCCTGCTCTGGCTTTGTATCTAAGCGAACTGATTAAGCTCCACGTTAGCCGGGGATAAAGCTTCTTACAAAATAACTAGACTTTTGCTGAGCCAGGATGATAAATTCATTCTTAATGCATTGATAATAAAAAGAGATTCTTCACCCCCCCCACACACACACACCACCACTCTGAGTTTTCAAAAGCACAGAAGGCATTCTCTGTATTAAACACCGCCATCTAGAGGGCGTTTGTGCACTTGCACCCTGAGCAAAGGCAATCTTTCTTTTTTTCTTTTCTTTCTTTTTTTTAAGGAACATCAGAACTTAACACAATCCATAAGAAGCTCAAAGCAGACACCCTGGGAAGCCAAATGTGTTTACAAAATGACTGAGAGTAGTTACTTATTACCCTGGGAAAGGCATGCCTGGGTCTGCACACGCCCCCACCGATGGCTCAGTTATTCCTGAGAGAAAGCTGTCCGAGGGACTTTGGCTCTTGCATTATCTTTGGCTCCTTGAAGCAGCCTTGATTTGAAGCACCTACTCTGTGCTGCACACTGCACAGCATTGTCATGCAGACAGGTAACACGAGGTCCTGCACTTAAGGTGTCCATGTGTGAATAAGGAGCGTGACTTAAGACTTAAGATGTAAGCAGAGAAACCTAGGAGAGCTCTGAGTCGGGAGGGGCTGACATTTCAGGCAGGTCCCCTCTGCACCTGCCTGGATGTTATTAGATGTGTGTTCTCCCTCCTTGACCTTACACAGAATCCTGCTCCCAGATGAAGCAGTGAAGCTCACAGAAGTTAACCCTCCTGCCCAATGCTGAGCAGTTGAAAGGCTAGGAAGGCTGAATTCAAACCCAAACCTGCATAACTCAAACATGCTTTGTATGATGCCAGGCTGTCTACTCAAGTGGAGGAGGAGGAGACATGGAACTGGGAATAAGCTCCTGAAGGACCTTCAGTGGTGCAAGTGTATCCCCAGGGTGGGGTGAGTTTGATTTTCAGAAATCATCAAAAATATTTCTGAGCCAAGTCATTCAATGACTAGCAGGATTTGTGGGGTTTGTTTGTTTATTTGGTTAGTTGGCTGGTTTCTTATATACTCATGGTCTGTGTGTGTGTGTGTGTGTGTGTGCGCGCGCACACGCGTGTGTGCTCACGCATGGGCATGTGAAGACCCAAAGACAACCTCAGCTGTCACCCTAAGGAACACCACCATCTCCTTTGAGACAAGCTCTCTCATAGTACTGGAGCTCACCAATTAAGCTAGACTGTCTGGCCATCAAACATCAGGGATCCTCCAACATCAGGATCAGAGATACATGCCACCAGGCCTGGCATTTTTACATAGGTGCTGGAGATCAAACTCAGATCTTCATGCTTGTGAGGCAAGTACTTCACCAAATGAGCGATTTCCCAGCCCAGTCTTATGTATTTGAAGTGGAAATCTAAGGTATGATAATTGGGTTTGACCCAACTCCTGATAAACTGCCTAACAGAATGTTGCTTGGAATTTTTGGTTTGATTTTTTTTAATTTGATTTTTGAGATAAGGCCTTGCTATGTAGGCCAGGCTAGTCTGAAGCTTCAGACACCCTCCTTTCTGAACCTCCAAGGGCTGGGATTATAGCTTCCAATATTATGTCCCAGCAATGAGAAGGTAACTGCAATAATGGAATTATCACTGTGGCATGTGTACTTACTCCTTCCCCATTCTTTCATTCATTCATTCATTCAATGATTCAGGTTGAGGAAATACAAGCAAAGCCCCTGGGGCAGAAGTGTGCTTCACCCTAAGAAGTTGCTGGTGTTCAGAACGGTCAGAGGATAGAATGATGGACATATGGGTATCAACACAACTCATGGAATGCCATGCCCAAGAGGGCACACGCATACCTGAGTGGTGAGGGACACCAGTGCTGGACTCTCTGAAGGGAAGCCATACGAGTCTATATGTGCAGAGGAGAATGAAACACAGAATGAGACTAGAAGCCTTCTAGGCAGAGGGAGAGATGAGGCAAACTAAGCCAGTGCCATGGGCAATGTTTTGTTGTTATTTCCCAAAATGGTTGTCCCATGCCCAGGGGATAGAGTGGTATTAGCATAAAACCCCAATTTTATCAAAAAGACTGAAGCCCAGAAAGACCATTTGCCTATGGTTGCAGTGAGTATGTGACAAACTGCACCACAATCCAGGCCCCCAGTTTCTGACCAAGGACTCAACTCCACACTTCATTGGCTCTGCAGCCTGGGTTTGCTTCTCTCTTCTTCCTCTCTTGTCTTCATTCTGCAGAGGCCCAGAAGTTTAGAGGGAGCATTTCTAGACTGATGCCAACATCCACCTAATAATTATCTGATTTTTTTAATACAGTGGAGAATCCTGCATTTTAACTGTTACCTGACTGCCTATTCCATTCAGGCTCCCAAAGTAAAATACCAAAGACTGGATTATAAACATTCACCCCCAAAGGCACCTAAGGGGCACAAGCATTGTACGTGCAATGTTTCAATTATGGGGGACCCACCTCAAGGACACAGAAGGTGGAGGAACCAAACATGGGTGAGACCCATTGTCAGGAACAGGAACAGAGGACTGTGCATTTGGGTAGATTCGCTTCCCTCCTCTGGGGACATTGCCCACCACACACACACACAGGCTTCTGATCCCTGGACATGACATTATAGCCACCCTCTGGCTTCCTGAGCTCTGCTCTTTTAAACATGAGTCCCGAGTCCTCTGTCCTTCTAGATTAACCACCAGGGATTATCCTGCAGTCCCTCACTCTGAAGATCTGTTGATAATCTCTAGAAAACCATGGTTTAAATATTTACTGAAGACATCACTATTCCCAAGAAGAAATAGAGTTGCTGAATTTTCAGATGATGGCCTTGGGATTGGCCGTAGAGAGGTCCCATCCAGGAATGATACACACCCGGCTGGTCTCCACCGATATCCAGAGTCTGTCTGTCTTTGTTTCTTTCTTTCTTTTTGCACGTGCATGTGTGCGTGGTTTGCATGTGTGTATATGTGTTTGAATCTATATAGGTGCACATGTGGGTGTGAGGGCACACGTGTGCACACAGACATCAGGTGTCTTCTTCACTCTCCACATAACTTTTTTTTGAGAGAAGGTCTGTTATTAAACCTTCTGTTATTAAACCTGTTATTATTGAGAGAACTCGTTCATTTGGCAAATCATAAGAATCCCTCAGTGTCCACCTTCCCAGCTCTGAGATTGCAGGCGCATACTGACATGTCAAGCTCTTACATGGGTGCTGGGGAGCCGAACTCAGGTCCTCATGCTTATGCAACAAGAACTTTACTGACTAAGCCTTCTCCCAGTCCCAGAGTTCAAAACTTTGCTTGCAGAATCCTAGGGGGGAGGGAGGTTAATATTTTATTATTTATTTATTTGATGAGAGCAACAGAGAGAAAGAGGCAGACAGAGAGAGTGAGTATGGGTATGTCAGGGCCTCCTGCTACTACATACAAACTCCAGATGCATGCACCGCTTTGTGGGCCTGGCTTTACTTGGATACTGAGGAATCAAACTCAGGCTTTGCAAGCAAATACCTTTAACCACTGAGACATCTCTCCAGCCCTATAATCTTACTGGAGGATAGAAATGGGAACAATTAAAGTATTTACTTCTGCAAACTGCCATCGTGTAGATTGAAGCCACATCATACAATTCTGATTGCCAAGACGTAGAACTCCACTAGGAATTCTTAGGTGAAGCTTTATTTCCTGATAAAAGTATACCCCTTCCCATCTCTTTTCACTTGTTCCTCTTGCTTAGAAATGGAGGCAAGATCTATGGACATACTGCCCAGAACATTCTGTATGTATCTTGTCTAATCTCAAAAACAAAGGAAGGTTGGCCTGTTTGGTATGGGGATGAGAGTGTAACAGTGGAGCTGGGGATTAGAATTTAGATAATACCCAGCAAATTCCAATGCACCTCAGAATTTAAGGAATACCCGAATTCTTATCTATAAAGTTAATTAAAATTATAGACCACCAGAGGATAAGGTATAGTGAGAGACTTTATTTAAAGGAAAATGGGGAGCTACCAGAGATCTCCAGCCACCAGTGTGGGGAGAACAGTGGGAGAGGTTTCAGCCAAAATCTATGCTGTGCAGCCAAACAAGCAGAAGAAGGAAAGATAACAGAGGGTTCCCATCATGAGAAAAAAGGTTCATGTGGGAAAAATCTTGAGCCTCCTCGGAAGGACCTTGCGTTCCTAAAGCCTGGAAATTTAGAAGTCCTTCACCTAGGAAGCCATATGGAGGAAAGAGAGGGCTGGACTTTGTTTCAGTGACTTTTAAAGACGTTGGCCAGGTAAGTCAGAGAGACAGCTGGTTGGTCCATACCTGACCAATCAGTTCTAGCATCTAGGTTTGAACTCTAGCTAGACACCTCCCACTCAGGGGGAGGGGATCAGGCCTGGAATCTGTGAACTTACCTGAAGTGTCACAGGAGAAAAGGAGGCAAGCTGCTGAATGGAGTGACTGCCTTACACTGAGCCACATGAACAACAGTGACAACCACAGCCCCTTTATGAGGCATTCCCACCACCACGAAGATGCCCAGGCAGACATTACACATCAATCCCAGCACTCTTCCTAATGAGCCAAACATAGCCAAAGACTCCTTCTACCCAGAGTTCTAAGCAGCCCCTGCCAATTGACCAAGCTTGGAGTGAAATTCCTTAGTCATATCTGATCTAACTCAGATTTTCCTTTAATATATCATTTTGAATAAAAACGAGGCTTTAAGGGAAAAAAATCAGAGATTTTGCAATAGGAAAGTCATATCACAGACAGTGTTGGGAACAGGTTTCATAATTCCTAGTAGCCAGAAAAACAAAAAAACAGGGAGAAAAATAAGTCTGAGAGCCAGAGAGACCCCTGTCCTCAACTTGACTGTACTGCTTACAAAGTGTGTGGCCAAGGTGGTCACTTCTGAGCTTTTGTTTTATCTGTGATGTCGAAGACAAAGCCACTGGAACTGGAATTCAATTCATGACTTTTAAACATGTCCGGTGGGACTCTCCTCTCTTCCTTCCCCTTCCTAGTCCAGTGTAATTCCAGATGGGAAGTGATCAGAATGGACAGAGAAGAGATCTGTCTGCATTTCTCACAATGAATAATGTTTGCTCCCAACCTCCCAGCTCACTGTGTGCATTTGTAACTTTGCCAAAAGCAGGACGGAGCTAATTCCCGGCTCAGCTGGGCAGCAGGCTCCCTACCTTTGGGAGCTTTAATGGAAAGCTGGGGTGTGAAAAGTTATTAGTAAGGAAAGAAAAGCACTTCTCTACTGCTATTGCTTTCCTTCTGACCACCACCCTGTCTGCTACAGTGACCACAGAGGTGCTCGACTGTATGCGAGAGAAAGAAAGAAAGAAGAAGGACGAAGAAGAAGAAAGAAAGAAAGGAGAAAGAAAGAAAGGAAGGAAGGAAACAAAGAAAGAAGGAAAGAAAGAAAGAAAGAAAGAAAGAAAGAAAGAAAGAAAGAAAGAAAGAAAGAAAGAAAGAAAGAAAGAAAGAAAGAAAGAAAGAAAGAAGAAAAGAAAGAAAGAAAGAAAGTGAAATTCTCAACCTCATTTTCTGAGCCATTTCAACTCCTATGAAATTTAACCTTTTTTAATACAAAGTTTGAAGTTCTTTAACCAGGAAGACCATCAGGTAGGATGTTGAGAATTAGAGGCACATAAGCGGCATGGCCATGTGTGACTCACACGTGTCCTTCAGCGTTCTCCTCTGCAGCAGGCTAGGCGGCAGAAGCCATCATTCATTCATCCCTTGCTGTGTGCCAGGAACTGCGCTGGACACTTGTGTTCTTTCTAGTAACCCATCTTCGCCTCCTGCCAACAGCCTCATTAGCCAGGAAGTATTACTATCCCGTTTTCAAATGCAGAAGAGGTTAAATAACTTCAGCAAAACCACCTCACTGAGATTTAAACCTCAGCCTCTTTGATCTGGAGCCCAGGCAAACCTCCCAGCCTTTCTCAAAAGACAGGTTTTAGCATTAAAGTGCTCAATGGGCTAATGTGCCTGACTTCTTGTTGGAACCCAGGAAACATTTGTTCCCTTTCTTCTTCCTCTTCTACAGTCAAATTTCAGGTAACCTAAGGCAGGAATGCAGCTGAGCAGCAGCTCCCCAAGATCCTTGGCAGAGTTTTTGTAGGCTAGAGCTCCGCATGCGGCTCCAGCACGAGAGCCCCTGAAGCTAAGCAGAGCCTTGGCTCCTTGAATAGTGCTCATGAAGTTCTAGGGGGCTTTAACTTGGATCCAGTTTCTACTCACAGGCACACACTTAAAGAACAGGGACGGTGGGAGCATGGTGAGGAAGTAGTGTAGGTGTGGAGACAAACAAAAAACCCAGTCTGAGTGTGGAAGGAAGGCTGCGAGATGAGACACCAGTCACCCCACACACATTCCATTATGGCTAACCTTCAGATTCTGTCCCTGGGGGTGGGGCCTGGGACAAGTCACCTTGACCTTGTGGATGCTCAGTTTCCGTATCAGTAGATTGAGGAATCATGATGCTTTTCTCATTGTCAGGCAAGCCAATCACTGAGCAGCCCCCAGAACGAGCATTCAGCCTGACCTGATGGTTCAAGCCAGTGGTCCCATTTGCTTGGGGGGGGGGGCTAAAGCAGGAGGATCACAAGTTCAAGGCTTGTCTAGGCTACAGAAAGAGTTCAAAGCCAGCCTGGATAACTTAACAAGACTCTGTCTAAAAATGAAAGTTTTTATTTATTTATTTATTTTTATTTAAAGGCTGGAGATGCCACTCAGTGGTAGAGCATATGGCTAGCATGCATGAGGTCTGGGTTAGGTAGTTAATAAATACACATTAAACACTGGTCAGTTCATTATGAATGCTCAAGTCAAAAACGCCCTAATACCTTGGAATTGTGACACATATCTGTAATCTCAACACCAGGGAGGCAAGGGCAGGAGGATTTCTGCCATTTTGAGCTTAGTCCGGGATACTTAACATGTACCAGGCTGTGGAAACTACCTTCTCATTGCTGGGACAAAACAGTTTTGAGGGGGAGTTTCATCCTGGCAGGAAACCATGGCAGAGGAGGCAGGACAGTGTCACATCTTGTCACAGCAGCAGGAAGGAAGCAGCCAGAACGAGCTAGCTCTCAACACCCTGTGGGTGAAATAATAAACCTCAAGATCTGCCCCTATGACACACTTCCTCTAGCCAGACTCCACCTCCCAAAAGCTTCACCAAGTGGGAACTAAGTAGGAGGTTTAATCGTAATCACTTACTTGAGGTTACAGGGACAATTTATATTCAAACCACCACACAGGCCAAGTGGGGCTGGCTACGTGGCAAGACCTTTCCTCAAACCATCATCATCATCCAAACCAAACAATTGAAACAAGTTACTTAGGGCTCCCAGAACTGTGTGATAAAGCTGTTAGCTCAGAGCCTGGCACACACTGAAGCAATAAATGCTTCCCCAATCCCAATGGACCCTTTAGTAGGAGTGGTCCCAGGTGACTGTTGCTGACAGCCCATCACCCCAGTGAACCAATCCTACCTTGGCAGTGAAATTCCTTGTGCATGGAGGTGCTATCCCAGCCTGCCATCACATGTAGGGCCTTGTCAGAGACCTCTCCATTAGTCTGTCTTCTGGAAGACAAGTTCAGCTACCATCCCAGGGGGGGAATTGAAAAACCAACCCTGCAGGTTTCAATCTGAAAAGCATTAATGCTATAAAGCATTTCAATTCTAAGCGAGGAGAGCAATAAAGCAGCAAGCACCCAGCAGATGTTGGATGGGGGAATTGCCATCTCCAAGGGCTTGATTACGGAGAATTGGTTCCTGTTCAAGAGGCAGCTGGCTACAAGGGTGAGAGGCAGATTTATGAGCTGGGAAATGTGGTGGGGTGTCTGGGAAAGAAATGAGCATCATCCCACAGCCGAGAGCTGGCATGGCGTGAACTTGAACATGCCCAGGACTGTGGTAGGCACCTTGTTGTCAGAGAACAGTAGTAATGACAACATCAACAACAGCAAGCACCCATAGAATCAATGCTATGGGCTCACCAATGTCAAGGTGCTTTATAAGTTCATCACTCACAATATGTGTACCCCAATGTCTCCTTTTACAGGGATGTGAGCTCAAGGAAGTGAATGGTGATCTATAAGTCTGTCCAACCCCAAGGGTGTGCTCTTAATTGCTCTATAAATACATACAGCATGTGTGAAATCTTATTGTTCCATGCCCAAGCCTGGGTATAGGAGGTGCAGAGAGAATGACATGCCTGGTATGAGTTCTTCCTGTCTGAAGCTAGGGCACTTTCATTTATGACACTTACTTAGCAGATTTGTGTGTCACCTTTACCTGTTCACAGGAAGAACTCATGGATCTTTCCTGGTTAAAGAAATTTGAGCCTAGAAGGAGAAATAATCCATTAGCAATGTGAATAAATCAGATTTTTTTTTTTTGGCTTTGAGTTGAAAAAGGTAGATTTCTTACAGTGAAAGAAAGGGTGGGCCAGGAGGTAGTGGAGGGAGTTCTAGATAGTGATATCGGGGGACAAAAGGCCAAGACTATAGACCTATACTTATCCCCCATCATACTACATGAGGGGAAGAGAAAGAAGTCAACTTTATGGAGTGCAGCAACTCACTCATCTTTGCTTCCTGCTGTACCCCAGAGCTGACTGAAATGAAGAATCATGTGGATAACATGGAATCATTGTTTTAAACCCCTAGCAAGTCAATTGCTCCATTTCTCCAGCCCTTCTCCCCCACCACCACCTAGGACTTTGTTTCAGGGACCTGTGTAGTCACATAGACTGCTTTGAACCACATATTTGTGAATCCCCAAGATTCTCATGTTGAAACCCTACTGGTTCAGTATGATATGTCAACAAAATTTAGAGCAAATTTAGTTAGAGATCTAATCAACTTTGATTCACCATTCATGAATCAGAACCACTTCCAGTCCATGAAATAGAGAAAAGTTCCCTCCAGGTGACAAATTTCAGAAGAGTGAGTTTCACATGGTGGAACAAAGAACCGGAACAATAGGATTGGTTAACATCGGGTTGTTACAGGCTACTCTTCTCTAGGATTAAAGCAGAGAGGGTTCTTTTATTACGATGATTTAAGTGCACTGAAATCCATCGATTGGGTTTTTGTTTCTTTTGGGAAACAAAAGATTTTAGTATTTGGAGGTGGGGCCTTTACAGGTCATTAAGACATTAGGGGTGGGAGTGGTACTCTCAAAAATGGTACCAGTGTCCTTATAAAAAAGGAAGGATGCAGGATCTCCACTGTTCTTCACTATGTGAGAACACAATAAGAAGACAGCCATTTTCACACCAGAAAGAGGCACTGACCAGACCAGATCTTCAGGAATCTTGGATTTTGCAGACTCCAATAGTGTGAGATGTAAATATTTCTGATGTAAGCCCTCCAGTCTCAGCTAATTTTTCAGAGCCTCCTATAACAGTGAGTTTCTCATTGCTGGGACAAAACACCTAACCAAAAGCAGCTTATAGAAGGAAAGGGTTTATTTGCAACTTATAGTTTTGAGGGGAAGTTTCATCATGGTGAGGAAAGCATGGCAGGAGCAGACAGCCAGCATCACATCTCCGCATTAGCAGAGAAGTAGACAGAATGAGTTCACAGTACAGCAAGCAGGGCTTAGCTCTAACACCTCAAGACTCACCTCCAATGGCACACCTCCTCCACTCAGGCTCCACCTCCTAAAGGCTCTACCACCTGAAGACTGGGTATGAGGCTCAAACATAAACACATGAAGCTATGAGGGATGTTTTATACTCAATCCACCATACATCCCAAACTAATATATAGCCCAACCTCATTATCTGATAGATGACAAAAGTAAGCCCAGAAGGGAGAGGTGACTTGTCACAGACCACCAAGCAAATAAAGGGCAGGTATAGGTCTATGGTCTTGGCCTTTTGTCCCCCAGATGGAACTTTCTAGAACTCCCTCCACTACCTCATGGCCCACCCTCTCTCATCTTTCACTGTAAGAAATCTTCCTTTTCCAACTCGGAAAAAAAAAAAAACAACCTGATTTCTTCACATTGCTCATGGATTAATTCTCCTTCTAGGCTCAAATTTCTTTAACCAGGAAAGATCCATGAGTTCTTCCTGTGAACAGGTAAAGGTGACACACAAATCCACTAAGTAAGTGGCATAAATGAAAGTGTCCCATCTTCAGACAGGAAGAACTCATCCAGGTATGTCATTCTCTCTGGACCCCCTGTGCCCATGCTCGGGCATGGAACAATAAGATCTCACACATGCTGTCCAATTGACACAAACTTGACATCAACAGGTGTCAAAGGAAATCACCCAGCTCTCACCTCAAAGAGAATAAGAGAGAGTTTATTCTCCAAAAATCCAAAAATGAGCCGCCATGACCTGGGAACACAGATTCATAGGTTACTCCAAAGTATGTATTCCAACATGTTCACTCCTTTGTAAAGTTTTCATAATTTCAAATAAAACAAAGTCATAAACCAAGGCACGTTTTCACATTCATTGGTGGAAACATCAGGTAAGTGGAATGTAGCAAAGCTGGGAAATCTTTGCTGTAGGCTGATGACATTTGGGTTGGCAAAAGCTGGTCTGTTAGTACATCCCAGAAAGGCTTTACCTAATCCCATGATCTTATAGTCACAAGGATGTTATGCCAGGCACAGAGGTGGGCAATAAATGATTATTGAAGCAGCCTGGGGATGGGGAGGCTAAAAATAGCTCTGGACTTGCAACATTCCAAAATGTCTATATGGAAATTGTCAGTCTCAGGGCTCCTTCTCTCTCCCAACTCAAAACGAAGATATCCCTTCAAGAATTCCCTCTCCATCGTGTCCCCCCACCCTCAGAGAACCAAACAACCTGGCTCCTTGAGCTCTTACCTCCACTAGCTACCTCTGGCCAGCACCCTATGCCACCCTAAAAGCCCATGCATCACCAGCCTCTCTTCCATCCTTCTGTCCCCACCCCCACTTCACCACAGGTGCCTGTATTCTCTCTATCTTCCTGCTTAAATACAGGTGTCTGTCTACCCCTACTTCCATCACCCATGTACACACCTTCCCTATCCACCTCTCCCTCTACCTCTCTCATTCTCTCTCTTTCCCACTCCACACACAGCCTGTAGCATGGGTGTCTACTGTGGGAGATCAGATTAAGGTAGAATCTGGGATAAGCAGTCAGGGCGGGGGCATGGCTATGACCTCACACAACTTTGCCACGCCCATTTCCCTGGCCAAGCCTTTGCTTCGCCTAGATGAAGGTAGGCCTCCTGTGAGGGCCCTCCTCCTGCACCACTTCATAATCAGGCCTGTGCTCTCCTACTGATACTGGTTGCTGATAATTAATATTCGTAAGCAACGGGGGGGGGGGGGGGGGGGAAGAGAGTTTTGTAATCCTCCCTTCCCCCTCCTCCTACTCCGAGTTTTTGTCCTCTAATGGCAAAGAATTGTACACAGGGACAGAATTAAATTTTAATTACACATTTATTCTAATTTAGTAGATTAGGAAAAGGGGAGTTGGATGGGGAAATTTCCTAGTCATCATGTGGGAAGTTACAGAATTCTCCTGCCACCCATGTGGGGAGAGCACATGTCAGAGAGTTTAACAGAACTTATATTATTTATCTAAATAAGCAGCCCAAGAAAAGATAATAGAAAGCTCCCATTATGAGAAGGAGAGGTTCATGAGAGAAAAAGCCTGGAGCCTGTCCCCCTACCCCAGCCACCAGCTGGGGTAGGGGTACAGGCCTTACCTCACTGAGGCCTGGGTCAGCAGTCCTACTCCATTGCCATGTGGGGGAAGAGGCCAGCTTCCTCTTGGGAAGCTAGTTTTAAGTCCTCCCCAGGTGAGTTAGAGGGACAGCTGATTGGTTCATATCTGACCACTCAGTTTTAGCACCTAGGTTGTAGCTCTAACTAGACACCTCCCATTCAAGGGGAGGGGCTGGAAGGGGAGGGGTGGTCCCTGCAGACATGTGACCGTCACACTACTCTGACCTAGACACAGACCTACAGATCCGCTCTGCAAGGATGTGGTGCGCAGCAAGGAGGGAAGAGAAATACTTCATCATGGATCTCATTCCTTAATCTCCTTTAAAGAACATGCCTCTCATCCTTTTCTTGTCTGCTGATCTCTGAGTTCATCAGGCCACATGGTGATGGGTTACCTCTCTCTTATTCACTCTTTCTTCTTTCTCCCTTACTCAGATAAATAAACATGTGTGATACTTAAAGCTCTCTGAGTCGTCAATTCCTTGGCATGCCTAAAATATGAACTCAGGGTTTGGGGATGGAAGCCCATTTTGGCCACCCAAGCCCCCCCCCCACCCCCACCCATATCACTACAGCTCTGTAAACTGAGGATTAGAATTAGGATAATACCCAGCTCAAAAATTCCAATGCACCCCAAAACTTAAGGAGTACCCAAATTCTTGTCTATAAAATCATAGACAAGATATTAAGGTATAATGGGAGATTTTATTATTTAAGGGAACATGGGGAGCTACAGAGTTCTCCAGCCATCAGTGTGGGGAGAAAACGTGGAGAATTTATGCTGTTCAGCTAAACAAGCAGAAGAAGAAAAGATAACAGAGTGCTCCCATCTTGAGAATGAAAGGTTCATGTGGGAAAGACCCCTGAGCTCACCCACCCCCAATTAGGCTGTGGGGGGGGGGGGCTTACCCAAGCTCTAGAATTTCAGAGGTCCTTCTGCTGACCTGCCAAGTGAGGAAGAGAGGGCTTTTGTCCTAGGGAAGCTTTTTTTTTTTTAAAGTTCCCCCAGTTAAGTCAGAGAGACAGCTGATTGGCCTATACCTGACCAATCAGTTTTTTCATCTAGGTTTGGGCTCTGGCTAGAGACATCTCCCACTCAAGGGGAGGGGTCTATGGAGCTGCCTGAACCTCCTTTCCCTACCCTCAAAGCTACAGCACCACCCCGATTTAGGGTTAAGAAAAAAGTACTTTGATTTGTTACACCCATGTTTCTGGTCTCCTCTTTCTCAGACCTCCCCCTAAAACACCTGCTATAAAAATACAAATCATTTGATAGGCACAGCTCTTTCTTCGGAACTTTGGTTCACACAGGTAATGCTGACCTCTTTCTGAGTTGCTTGAGTGTCTTCTGTCCTTGCCTGGTGGATCTCTAGGCAGGAAGCAGAAAGTGAATCCAAAGTGCAATGATTCTCTCTTTAAGCATCTTGCATTGGAGGTCTGAGATTCCAGAGCCCTTAGATAATGGAAACCAGAATGTAGCATTGTGGTTTAAATTAAGCGTTTAGAGTCACTTTGCTGAACAGTCTATGTAACTTTTTACAATAAAGAATGCCTGGAGCTATGTTCCCAATTCTAAGCATCTCTGCAGGTGTTACACCACGCTCAAAGTTAATTGGAACTGAACCAGTGGAGTCACTGTCAATGGGTTAATTATCTCAAGAATGGAGAATAAAATTCACGCCTACAGCAAACAAAGTTTACAACCTTAACTAGCACAGTTTTTACAACAAATGCTCAAATACATGTAGTGTTTTATAAGAAATATTCACAGTCTCAAGGTTCCAAGTCATTTGGCCTTACAACTTTAAAAATCTTTTCTAAGACAAGAACACTCTTTGTCCTTCCATAATGTATAAATGCAATAGATTCTTTAGGATAAACTGATATAGACTAGATATTTTATGTAAATTTTATGTAAATTGTTATGTAGATATCCTCTAAGCTTCTCCCTAATATATTTATACTCAAGTCAATTGATTCAAGGGTACGTTGGATTCTTAAAACTCGAGTCAATAATGTTTTAAAGTTTCACACATTCCCTGCTTAAAATAAATTGTGGCTTCTGTTATCAACTTTATTTTATTCCAAAACTGATCAGAATAGTTTTGAGGATTTAAAATTCCTATTCTTACCAATTTATAGGTAAACATATTCATGTGCAATGCGTTACCATATCATTATCATACTAAGATTGCAGTGGGGTGAGCTGAGGATTAGAATTTAGATCATGCCCAGCAAAAATTCCAATGCACCCCAAATTTTAAAGAGTACCCAAATTCTTGTCTACAAAATTAAAGAATTAAAATCATAGACAACAAGATATTAAGGTATAGTGGGAGACTTTATTTAAGGGAACATGGGGAGTTACAGAGTTCTCCAGCCACCAGTGTGGGGAGAATGCATGGAGAGTTTTAACAGAATTTATGCTGTTCAGCTAAACAAGCAGGAAGGGGAAAGATCATGCGAAGGAAAGATTCAGGTAGAAGAGAAATCCAGCCCCTCACCACTGTGGTGAGGGGTTGGGGAGATCTTATTGGTCCCTAGAGAGTCAGAGGTCCTTCTTCGAGGCCATGTGTGTGAGGAAGAGACAAGATTATCTGCTCAGTGAGTACTTCTGCCTTAGGTGAGCAGGGAGACAGGTGGTTGGTTCGTACCTGACCAATCAGTTTTAGTGACTAGGTTTGAGCTCTAGCCAGACACCTCCCACTCAAGGGGAGGGTGTCTATGGAGTTTGCCTGAAACTGTCACAAGATCTGAGCTGCTCAGCCCTCAAAAGTCAATATAGAAGTGATGGGAGTTGGTGGAAAGAATTCAGATTTATTCTGGGGCCAGCATCTTGAGATGCTGGAGTGGCCAGGAGCCTCAAAGCTAGACATTAGAGAACATTAGGCAAGGACTTACAGAGAAAAGAGGTGTCATCAGACAATGGGCTATGTGCTGAGAAGGCTCTTCTCATCCAGGATATATGTATCCTTCTTGTCCCTATACCCAGAATTTCAGCCAAACCCTCCAAGAGCTAGTGATGCAGGAATTTTAGGGTTCAGGGGGATCCCCAAGATTTATGAACTCCAAGTTTTGGGTTCTTTAATCTTTAATGAAGAATAATGAAGATGGATTTAAGAAGGATAAACTATGAATCATTAAGTTTATTCGGGGAGAAATCACAATTTGTGGAGTTTGTTTAAGGGGAATTAGGATCTTGGAAGGAAAGCCAGAATACATTTTTATGTGGAAAACATATTTAAGAAAGACTGAAGCTTTAAGGGAAAAAAAACTGGAATAAAGCTGTAAGCACATGAGAGCTAGAGGGAGTTGAGGCTGTTAGAGTGGAATAAAGCCACAGTGTGTGTGGAGAGCTAGAAGAGGCATCTGTCATGGAGGGAGGTTAGAGAAAGTTAGAGAGGGCACCCATGTGGGAAATCCTTTGGTAAATATACAGGTGGTGGGTATATGAGACAGGGTTATGTTTCCCCTCCAGCCAGGCAGCTGAGTAGGACTGGGGACCAAAAACTCACATGGGGGAAGTCCAGGCCACAGCAAAGGAGCTGATCACAAGAGGGTCTCCCAAGAAAGCAGGAGTCGGGAAGAGCAAAGAAGAGAGAAAGGGGGGATGGCTGTAGCTGCGGAGCTGGGGATTAGAATTTAGATAATACCCATCAAATTCCAATGCACCTCAGAACTTAAGGAGTACCTGCATTCTTGTCTATAAAGTTAAAGAATTAAAATTATAGACCAGCAGAGGATAAGGTAGAGTGGGAGACTTTATTTAAAAAAAGAATGGGAAGTTACAGAGTTCTCCAGTCACCAGTGTGGAGAGAACACGTGGGAGAGGTTTTAGCCAAAATCTGTGCTGTTCAGCTAAACAAGCAGAAGAAGGAAAGATAACAGAGAGTTCCCATCATGAGGAAAAAGGTTCATGTGGGGAAATCTTGAGTCTCCCCCCAGCCATTAGGCCAGGGTGACAGAAAGCCTTACCTTTCTAAGGCCTGGAAGTTCTTCTCCTGGGGAGCCATGTGGAGGAAATAAGAGAGGCTAGACTTTCCTTCAGGGACTTTTTAAGACCTTGGCCAGGTAAGTCAGAGCAACAGATTGGTCTATACCCTGACCAATCAGTTTTAGCATCTAGGTTTGAGCTCTAGCTAGACATCTCCCACTCAAGGGGAGAGGGGTGAGGTTTGGAATCTATGGAACTTGCCTGAAGCTGTCACATGGCTGTTGTGGTCCCAGGCTGACCACCCCTCAGAAGGACAGAGGACACATGCAATAATGCAAATCACACAGTGAGGTTTTATTTCTAGCCGGCTAGGGTCCGAGAGTCCACTCTGCAAGTGAGCTTTGCCGAAAGGCGAGTCGTAACAAGTTTTTATAGGTCAGAACACACAAGTAAAGCATTACTCAACACATTTTTCATTAACTTTGTAACAGATATTTTAGGGTCCTTATGGCTTGTAACCTACTGACTGCAGTCTAGTGGTCACATAGGATTCTAGGAAGCAGGAATTTAATCTTTAGCAAACATCGTATCTTTAGTACATACATCTGGTTTCTTACAACAGTGATCTCTGGTCCCTCCATCCTACATTTACCAGAAATTGGTCAGTTTTAGTTCCTTGTTCTCAGAAGAGACCTGGATTGGGGGGGGGGCACCTTTGCAGTCGAATGTTTTCAATCTGGGCCCCCTTATCATTAAAATCCCTCTACAATGGCCACCACCTTTATAGGTTGATTCAGATAGGCAGAGAAGAGACCAGATTGGCTCCAAGTCTAAAGGATGATTCATCTGCCCACATCTGGATCTGCTGGGGTCACAGCACATATGACTGTGGGCAGCAGGGGGCGTTGTAGGTCACTGCCAGTCAGACAGAGTTCCAGTTTTGCCAAGAAAGATGGCATGTGAAGGGCATCTTCTGGCTCCCCTTGGGCCTCAGACCCTGACTGAAACTGTTAATAAATAAGCCAGCTTCCTCCTATTCTCGTTGACTAGCTCCTATATTTTCTTAAAATAGACAATTTACTTTTCTGCAAACTAAATCTCCCAGTAATTTGAACGCTTTTCATTAGTTGATGCATAAAATTAAATGTTAAGGTGAGGTGGGGGCTTTACAGAGTTCACCTGATGTTTCTGGGTTTTGTAAATCTAACAAAAGATTAGGGGGCTGGAGAGATGGCTTAGCGGTTAAGGCATTTGCCTGCTAAGCGGAAGGACCTGAGGTTGATTTCAAAGGCAGATGCACAAGGTGGTGCATGTGTCTGGAGTTTAATTACAGTTTAATTACAGTGCACCCATTCTCTCTCTCTCTCTCACTCTCTCAAATAACTAAATGAATGAATAAATAAAGCATTTTTTTAAAAAAAAGATTATTTAGTAATTAACATCTTAACCACTTAGGTGGATTATGTCCTTAAGACTTACATGCTAGGTGAGAGGGACATTATCCTAGCAAAAAGATTAGGAGGAGAAAGAAAAGGAACTCTGCCAAAGACAAGTCCCCAAAGGAATGGCCCTGTTACAATTCCATGCACACAAAATGGAATGAGAGTTCCCTAAAATCAGCAGATATGTTGGCAAGATTCTGACTTAAAACATGGACTCCACAAAAAAATAGGAAACATACTTTTGAAATCCCTGGAAGAGTCACAGGAAGAGAATGGCTGAGATGTACACATTAGAGATTGAGTTCTGGTCCTCACAAGAGGCTGGGCCTTGCATAGTGAGGTAACAGATTAGGCAGAAAAAACAGGGCTTCTTCACATGAGCCTCAAATCCAGGACTCCAGGGAAGATGCTCTGAGCCCCTCATGCTGGTGTATTTCTGGGATGCTTCTCAATAAACAATACTGTGTAGCCTGTTCCAAGAAAAGTATCAGCAAGGAATCTGTTTTTTTTTAATTTAATGATGGCTGATAATTATCATAAGCAAACCCAGCCAGGCATGTCTGTGTGTCTTTGCCCATGTTGATGTCTATGTCTATATTAGGATGTATCACCATCACATTAACAAAGCGATGGGGTAATGGCATAGGGTAGACTTCTCGGCTAGCACGCAGCACAGGACCAAATAGCTCTCATTTATTTTCTTCTTTTATCTGAGATCAAACCAGAATTAAAGCACCACTTTCAGCACACAGTCTCACTTTAACCAACTCTCATGTTTCCTGTTTCAGCTTTATTTTAAACCAAAATTGATTCAAATAGTTTTGAGGGCCTTTTAAAAATTCCTATTCTTACTAGTTTATAGGTAAACATATTGATGCGATATAGGTCACCATATTATTGTTACTATACCAAGGCCCAAGCAAAGTTCTACATTATTCTTGCAGGACAGATGAAGGAGGCCAAAGCAAGCTCAGCCTTCAGTGCCACACCCTGATATGGGCATAAAGAGTGGAGGTTAAAAAGTCAGATAAAAAAATTTCTTCAAAAAGTATAGCTCCTGTACTGTGTGAGGGTGTCAGCTGCCGACCATCCTAGAACAGCTTCAAGGAAATCCATTCTGAGTCACTCACAAAGGCAGGACAAAGACCAGTTCTTGGGTTCCTGTGGGAGTCAGTCACACGCCACTGGGCCACTGGGATGAATCTCCAAACCAGGCACAGTTTATGCGAAGAAAGGATTTATTAAAGCTATAGATATAGGGGCAGTTCCATAATGATGAAAGAGGTTGGCCCTCTTTCACAGGTCCAAGCAGGGAGAGAAACACATCAAGAACACCACACATTCACCAATGAAACCGGCAGGGTGAAGACAGAGAATTTCCTTCCCCTTTATATACTCTTAGGGTGTGGGGTGGGGAGGATTCTTGGAACACTATCCCAGACTTGTTGGCTTCCTGAGTCTCTGGAATTTCCTTCCTGCACTGCCCTCCCAGGAAAGCTTCCTTACATCCTGCCCCCTAATGAGAGGCTGCCTTCCTGTGAACATCCTCAGAGATTCATCCAAGATTACTGTAAAGGTCAAGCCGACAACAAAACTGAATTTATCACAGTTCCTGTTGATAGGGTGCCTTGTCCCTCCCTAAGGAGACCTGTTGGGAATGGGAATCAAAGTGGGAACAGGAACAGAAGACCACACAGGTGGTACCAAAATAAAGTCCCCACTGCTGGCCACTTAAAGGCAAATATTTGAGAGAGGAGAGATATTAGGAAGGATTCACT
This sequence comes from Zapus hudsonius, assembly GCA_004024765.1. Taxonomy (NCBI): domain Eukaryota; kingdom Metazoa; phylum Chordata; class Mammalia; order Rodentia; family Dipodidae; genus Zapus; species Zapus hudsonius. The sequence goes on along the minus strand of PVHP010011455.1, from coordinate 17,887 downwards.
GTCATCCAACGGCTAGCCTTAAAGAATATGGAGTGTCCTTCATCGTTGAGAATCCATCTTGTGGGGGGGGTTAGGGACACAAAGGAGTTTTAAAGGGGACAAAGAGAAAGAAATAAGGCAAAAGAATGTGTGCCAAGTGAGGTCTATATCATCCCAGGCATGCACTTCCATCTCTTTCTTCTCTGGCCCAGAACATCATTGTAGACCTCTTGAGAATCTAGATCTCTTGAGACTAGTTCCTGCCACAAAACTAAAGACTAAGGCAAAGCTCACCAGATATTCCTAGGTCATTTAGATCCAAAGAAGGAGCCAGGCATGGTGGTGCACGCCTTTAATCCCAGCACTCGGGAGGCAGAGGTAGGAGGATTGCCATGAGTTCAAGGCCACCCTGAGACTCCATAGTGAATTCCAGGTCAGCCTGGGCTAGAGCAAGACCCTACCTCGAAAAAAAAAAAAAAAGAATAGATCCAAAGAAGGACTTAGAAGATGTCGTCATAAGTCTTTATCTGTGGCTTCTCTAGAATTCAGAATGTTGGGCAAAGGGAAAAGGAAGAATCCTTGTGAAAAGGATTAGGGGGACTAAAACCTTGCAGAAGGGCAGAGGGAAGGGAGAGAGTAACTCTGCTATCAACAAAAGGTGCCTGGGGTCTCTGATATGCAGTAGAGTCTGGCAATGAGGCTCTAAAGACCACACACCTGGGCTTAAAGAAAAAAGGCCTGTCTTAGAATATTCCATCAGACTCCAAAGCTAACTCATGGCAGTACCCATCAAGTATAACATCCATGTCCTCCATCTATGCTTAGAAGATGTGCTGTCTTCCCCCAAAGGCATCATAATCAAAGAAGGTAGAAAAATAAACAGTCACCTGGTCCTGTGCAGGATACCCCAGGGGAAGTGATGAGAAGCCTGATATTCTGTTTTAAGAATTACAGGGGATTGGACACATGATCACTGAAACCACACTATTTTGAGACTAGCAGTGACCAAAGGACTTTTCATTTCCTGAAAGTGACAGGAAATTGAAGAACCTGCCTGAGATATCATCTTTGGATGAGCAAAAAAAAAAAAAAAGAGAAGGAAAGAAAGTTTGATAAAGTAAGTTGGCCAGACAGTCTTGAGAGGGAAGAAAAAATAATGCTATTTCATAATCACGCCCTATCAAGTTTCTCTCTGTCACCATCAGTTATTTTTATCCATGGCTCTTTCTCCATCAGGGAGCATTAATACCTTGGTGGAGGTGGTGGGGGCAGTGGAGGTCACTGACCCTGGTGCTGGCTGCTGATGGTTTGATAGACAAGCAATTTTACAGGTCAGCATCAGAAGACGCTCAGAAACAAAAGATCAAAGATCAGAAACAAGAGAGAAAAAATGGAAGAAACGTGTGTGTATTCATGGGAACAAAAGGCTTGTTTCTGTGATAGACACATGCTACACGGAGAATCAGAACAGGCTGGCTGATCTGGCAAAATACACTTTGTAATGGGAAAATCTTTAACTAGGAGAGGCTTGAGAAGGGACCAAAGGGAAGTGTCCAAGATGGAACTGGTACAACAGAAATCTCCCAGCACAGGAAGAAAACCAGGGTGTTCATATAGAATAGGGTGAGGAGATGAGACACAGGCACCTGCCTCAGTCACAAGGAAGCAGGTTACACTGTAATACCAGTAACCAAGAGATCTCAGAGATTCTAGCTATGGCTACCACAGGTTGGTTGAGGAGTCCACTCTGCACTGTCCTCACCCACTCTGGGGCCCTCCATGAAGGAGGAAATGCTTTTATCTCCATACCCTATAACTATGACAAGCTGTCATAGTTACCTTTGTGTTTCTGGGACAAAACACCTGAACAAAAGCAACTGTTGGGAGAAAAGAATTTATTTTGGTGGATAGTCTCAAGAGGAAGCTTCATGATGACAGGGACAGGATGATAGAGCAGTGGCTGGTCACCACTTCTTGCCACAGATGGTGGAAGATAGAATCAAGAGTGAGCTAAGCTCTGGCAAGGGGAAGCTAAGCTGTAACAACCCAGAGCCTGTTCCCAGCAAAACACCTCCTTCAGCAAGGCTCCGGGTCCATCAGCTGGGACCAAGTATTCAAGACACACGAGGATATGAGGGATGATGCAGTTACTTTCTCTTTAAAAGCCACCTTCCTGTGAATATCTTCGGAGACCCACCCAAGATTACTAAAAAGATCAAGTTGACAACAAAATTTAACCATCACCAACCATCACCTAACCTCTCCACAAATCTGAGTCTTGGTATTCCCTGGAGCCAACAGGCTGTGCTGGGTCTCTGCTGTTGTGGGTCTGAGTATTACATCTGAAAGGGTCCCTCATCTCTCCTTGTAGTTCAAGGAGTCTCCTTACAAAGTTTGTCAGTGAGCCCTGTTTCCACATCTTCCTCTGCTCTTGCCCACTCCAGAGAGAACTAGCTGCCCTTTTCCTCTATGCTGACTCACATCAGAGCCAGGCTTTAGTGAAAGCAATTGTTGGACCTTGAAAGACTCTAGAGAAAGTGTGGCAGGAAGGGAACTTGGGTTGAGGTGGTTTCATAGTGTGGTAGTCAACTTTCTCTGTTGCTGCGCATGAAGAACCCAAGCAAAAGTGGCTTGTGGAGGAATGGGTTTATTTAGCTTAAAGACTCAAGGGGAGACTCAATCCAGGCAGAGAAAACGATGTCATGAGCAGAGGGATGGACATCACCTCCACCACAGCACTGCAAACAGCAGCAGGAAGGTGTGCCAAACACTGACAAGGGGAAGCTGGCTTATTAACCCCCATAAACCTGCCCCAGAAAACACAGCTCCAGCAAGGTTGTAAAACCCAAACTTCCATCAGCTGAGGATCGATCACTCAGAACACATTCATTTGTTTGTGGGGGACACCTGATCAAACCATGACAAATAGTTTTATAAATCGGTCCACACTCTTGGCTGACAGTGGGGCAGAAATAGAATATGAGGAGTGGCTGTCAACATTGAGATTCTTATGGCCAACTGTGCCACCTTTATGTGTGTGTGTGTGTGTGTGTGTGTGTGTGTGTGTGTGTGTGTGTGTGTGCACATGTGTGTTGAGGTTAAAGGACAACCTAGGATGTCATAGTCCACCTGTTACAGAGACAGGATCTTTCCTTGACTTGGACTTCACCAATTAGGCTAGACTAGACTGGCTGGCTAACTACCACTAGGGATCTGCCTGTCTCTACCTCTCCAGATTTGAGACAAACATGCACCAGCATGTCCAACTTTTTACGTGATTCTGAGGATTGAGCTGAGGTCCTCATGCTTGCAAGGCAAACATTTTGCTGAGCTCACCCTTGGGCCTCCCTTTCATTAGGAGTAATGAACTTCACAGGGTAATGGGGAACAGTGAAACTGTGCATCTGTTTCCTTGACCATGGTGTTCCTTTGAGCCAGAACCATGTCAGCCATCCCTTCCATCGGCTCACATCTTGCCTCCCTGGCTGAGCCACTTTGCACACATTTGATTGATCCACATGGTTGGCACTGGCCAGAGTATACCTGCAGCATGAACCTGAGGACCTGGTACCCAGTCAGAACAACATGAGATGAGGCAGGTCCCCAGAGTCCCTGAAGAGCTGCTATCGTCAGGTGGCATCTGCTCCCAAGTGGCAGAGTTCTATAATCCAGCAGCAGATTCCACACAAGCTCAGCTCTGCACCTCTCAGGCTTTTGTATCCTACAAAATCTCCTAAACTGTGACATTTTAGAAGAGTGTATTCACAGGAGAGCTTGCATGATCCCTGTGCTTGTTACTATCTGTGGTAGTTTGAATGTGATAGTATGACTGTATGGCCCAGAGACTCTGGTATTTTATTAAAATTGATCCCCTAGTGGGCAGAGCCCTGCTACAGGGGGCATATCCCTAGGAGTCCAGCCCTACGAGGTGTTTTCAGAGCAGCTTGGAACTCTGGCTGTTCATGTTTGCTGGTGGTGCTGGCTCTTTGATGGTGTCATTCTGTTTGGATCCATGAAAGTGAGCCAGAGTCTCCTGCTATTGATGGTATTTCCCCTGGAATCTATAACCCTGAAATAAATTCTTTCCTCCCATAAGCTGCTCCTGCTTAGCTGTTTGTCCCAAAAATGTGAAACTGATTACAACACTTTCTCCTTGCTATGAACAAATATCTGACCAAAAGCAACTTGAGGAGAGAAAGTGTTGATTTTTGGCTTACAGGTTCAAGGAGGAGTTTCATGGAGAAACAGGCAGGCTGGCAGGCAGGAGTGAGAACTGAGTTGGTCACATTGCACCACAGTCAGGAAGCAGAGGAGAAACAGGAAGTGGGGGTGGACTCTAGAACTTCAGGACCAGCTCTCAGTAACCCACTTCCCCCAGGAAGGCTTCACCTCCCTAAGATTCCACCTTTCCCAAACAGTGCCATTTACCTGGGACCAAGTATTCAAATACACTAGCCTAAGGAGGACATTATACATTCAAACCAACCACCCCTTAATATGGGGGACTCAAGCAAGAGAAAAAAATAGTTACTTATAGACCATAAATGTAAACAGTCAAGAAGCAGAAATCTACATTTCAAAATCCAGAAGATGCATTCCCCCTTCCTTCCTGGTTAGAATATATTCTCATAATTCTGCATATGAATGTTTGAGGCCACCCTGAGACTACACAGTGAATTCCAGGTTAACCTGGGCTAGAGCAAGACTCCACCTCACAAAAAAAAAAAAAAAAAAAACAACTTTTAATCTGGTTGAGGTTTAAGTCTCTAGATCAAAAATTTAATCCATGAATTCTAATATATGAACATGCTATAATTTGATCATCTTCCCCTCCTTGGCCTCTTTGATCCCACTCCCCATATCTATTCCAATAATCCCTTTTTTTTTCCATGTATTCCTTCTCCTGTTTGGATGTCTTAAATTTTGTCCCCTTACATCCTCTATGTCAAAATTTTGATGGGATCAATATTGTGCAGGTGTTGTGGGGGTGACAATATCCACTGTGAGGTCTTCCATGCAGAGGACAGTGCCCTAAAGTACTCCTTCCCACCCTGGGGCTCTTACATTCTCTGGGCAACTCTTTCACAGTGTAACCTGATCTTTGGAGGGTGTGATGGAGATGTTTCATTTAGTGCTGAGCTCTCAACGGTCTCTTGTTTTTAGCACTTTGGCGAGCTTTGACTCTCCTCAGTGTTTACTGACCTCTCCATTAAAAAGCTTCTCTGGCTAGCAATGAGAATGGCATTTTTTTCCACCACCTTCTTTGGAATGTTCTCTAAATCCTGGCAGGTATAATGAGATGACTCATTTGGTGCTAGGCACTGGGCTTTCTCTTCTTCTCATCACCTTGATGAGTCTTTGGACTCTTCAGTAGTCACTGCCATCTGCAAAACAAAACAAAAAGTAGCTTCTCTAACCAAAAGTGAAAACATCCCTAGTCTATAGGTGCAAACATAACCATTTAGAGAGCAATTTGATGGGCACAATGTGTTCATTAAGCCTGGCTTTTGACTCAGTTATGAGGACTAAGCATTGATCCACTCGCACCCCCACTGCATGAAGGGTCATAGATGATGGAGGAGGGCAAAATTCCCATATCAGGGCTGGAGAGAGAGATGGCTAAGATGTTAAAGGCCCTGCCTGCAAAGCCTAATGGCCAGGGTTCCATTCCCCAGCACCCATGTAAAGCCAGACGCACAAAGTGGCTCATGTATCTGGAGTTCGTTTGCAGCTGCTAGAGGCCTTGTCGTGCCCATTCTCTCTGTCTATTTCTCTGCTTGAAAATAAATAAATTTAAAAAAATGTTTAAATAAGGGAAGAAAATATTCTGCAGAAGACAAAATAAAGAAAATGCTATGTCAAGGAAAATATTCTTTTAAAAAACTCCATATCAGAATAGAAACTGGAATAATTGGGAAGAAGGGGTTGTTTCATGGTCCGGATGGAGGAGGAGGTGAAAGGAGAGTAGTGGAAGGAGATTATGTAAAATTTTTAGATAAAGTTTTAAATTAAAAAATAAAATATTTTCAGGAACCGAAAAAAAGAAAAATTGTATATGCGTATGTGTGTTTGTGGATCACGTTATTCCCTATCCTGCTTTTACATATAAAGCCTTATTTACATATAAAATATTTGGCATATATGTACATAGAAATAGCTTTACATATACACACATGGACACCCATGCACATTTTATTTGTACATAATCTGACTATAGTTTTTATATGACTAAATAATCAGCAAAATATCAAAGACGATTGGATTCAATCTTTCTACACGCGTATGGGGGCTCTGTTGACAACATCTAATGATGTTCTGATGAGTAATAAAATAAAAGCATTGTTTATAGACATTATGAATTTATTTCACAAAATAAAATTTTCTTGCTTTCATACTAGCAAAGTTACCAATTATGTTCTAATAGTCAATATTTTGTATGATGTGTGTTTTATTGAATGTCATTCCAATTAGGCAGCTTTTCTTCAGTCATGACATTTTTTTCCCAATTTACTTCAATTTAGACAAATGTCTATATTGAGACAGCTGGAACTGGGTTGTCAACAAAAGTATTAAAGCAATCCTGAGTTTGGAAAAGGACGATATGTTTTACATAATTCTTCACACATTACAGCAGGGCTGCAAATAAGAATTATTCTCAGAAGACAGAAATGTGTGAATTTTGTCAAAAAGGAAACTATCACACATGCTTGTTCCTAGCTTCTCCATCACTGTTCATCCACACAATAACATTAAGAATTGGCGTCATGCTTCACAGATGTCACACTGCATGTTTCTTCGCACGCACATGCAGATACATGCACGAGCATGGAACAGGTTTGTCATGGTTTGATCCAGGTGTCTCCCACAAACAAATGAATGTGTTCTGAGTGATTGATCCTCAGCTGATGGCAGTTTGGGTTTTACAACCTCGCTGAAGCTGTGTTGTCAGGGGCGGGCTTATGGGGATTATAAACCAGCTTCCCTTTGCCAGTGTTTGACACATCTTCCTGCCATTGTTTGCAGTGCTGTGGTGGAGGTGATGTCCACCCCTCTTCTCATGCCATCATTTTCCCTGCCAGGAAGGAGTCTCCCCTCAAGTCCATAAGCCTAATAAGCCCATTCTTTCACAAGCCGCTTTTGTTTGGGTTCTTTCTGTGCAGCAACTAGAAAGCTGACTGCAACAGTTTTGGTACCAGAATGTGGGGTCATTTGTTGCTGCTAGAACCCTGATCTTGTGTCTTGGCCTTTTGGAAGTGATCTGCAAGAGGAATATGGAAGGATTTGAAATCTCGGTCTAAGAGATGTCTCGCAATGCTGTGAGTGCAGCTTAATGGACCATTCTGGTCAGAGTTGGAAGACCTGAATGAAGTAAGAACTATGGACTGTGAGGTTTGGCTTACGAGGGTGAGAAAGAACTTTGTCAGGACTGTGCCAAAAGCAGTTTGTGTGAGGCTTACTGCATTCTGCCTGCCTGTGTCCTGGGAACCTGTGCAGGGTTGTTTTACGTTAAAGATGGACTGGTGTGAGCAGATGGAGATGACACAGAAAGAAAGATCTTTGGGCTGAAACTGTTGCCCGTTCACTTGCAATTGTTTTAGAGATTACAAACATTGAGATTGGGCCAGCTGGTCTGCATTGGCATAACAGGAAGAATGCAGACTCTTTGAAGTAAGGGGCCTAAGTGCTTTGTTCACCCTGGATTAACAAGTTTGTAGCCCAGCTGGTTCTGTGGAATGGAGATTGGTTAGAGAGGGTTATTGGATTTGCCACACAGTTTGTTTATGAGAAACGGCCATTGGCAATGTGAAGCAGGTGTGCTGGATTGCCTGCATAGAGGCCAGATGGAGCCATGAGGATGAACTGTGGGTTGCAATGGAGACCAAATAAGATGCCAGGACTATGAATGGCTGCCAAGGTGAGCTGCCAGCACTGGATGAAGTTTTCCTGGACTGTGAGTAGCCAAACTGGAGGGGCGGAATCAAATCTCCAAAAGACTTGTTCAAATGCAGGATCATTGAAATTGGAGTTAGAGATTGATGGTGCCCTGCTTATTTGAAATTTTGTATTGGTTCAATCTGTTTTTGCCATTCCTCATGTTTTGCAATGTGAAAGTTCTGTGCCATTACGGTTTTTTTTTTTTTTTTTTTTTGGTTTGGTTTTTTTTTTTTTTTGGTATTATGGCTCAGTTGAAAGCTATGGGGACTTAGGAGTTGAGCTGAGCACATTGTATTTACATCATGTATGATTATTAATTTGTGGGGGCCAGGGGCAGACTGTCATGGTTTGATCCAGGTGTCCCCCACAAACAAATGAATGTGTTCTGATTGACAGATCCTCAGGTGATGGCAGTTTGGGTTTCACAACCTAACTGGAGCTGTGTTGTTGGGGGCAGGCTTATGGGGTTATAAACCAGCTTCCCCTTGCCAGTGTTTGACACACCTTCCTGCCATTGTTTGCAGTGCTGTGGCAGAGGTGATGTCCACCCCTCTGCTCATGCCATTATTTTCCCTGCCAGGATCGAGTCTCCCCTCTAATCCATAAGCCTAATAAACCCATTCCTCCACAAGCTGCCTTTGTTTGGGTTCTTTCTGTGCAGCAACTAGAAAGCTGACTGCAACAAGGTTTAAGACTAGGGAAATCTGCTCTCTGTCATTGCAGTCTCTGCTTACAGCACTTGTGATTTTGAGACTTTTTCTATCAGTCACATGCTCCACCAGAACCACAATTGGTTAACAAGCCAGAACACAGACCTTCCCTCACTCAGAAACCAATTGCTTTCCTGGTATCTGAGAGGAAGGGTTTGATAAGCTAATAAGCCCCATGTTTGTTTCCAAGGAGTTTCTGCAGCTCCCACCTCCCCATTCTCTGAGGCTGGCAGTCATCTACCCAGGCTGAGATCCAGCACAGATCTGTGAGTTTTTAGGACGAAGACAAGATGTGGGTAGGCGAGACAGGGTCCTGAGGCCTGCATTGTTAATCACAAGCAGCTCTTATGGTTATGGGTTGTTCTGTATTAATACTGAGTCTCATGTGCCTGAACTAAGGACAGAGAGAAAGGAGTATTTCATTACCTCTGGTGTGTGGTGTCTGTGGGGTCCACCGCTAACACAGGGTCCATCAGTAGACCTCAGAGATAACTAGTTGGGGGTCAGGTAGGTGCTATTTGGTCCACCATGTTTGGACTTAAACAGAAGTAACAAGTGGCCTGGATGCTCCTCAACTCCGTAGTGATGACCAAGGACTACTGAGTGTCACTTGCACCCGCGGGGGGAAGGGAAAAGGGAGCAGTGCCAATGTCCAGTCATGGAGGGACACTTCTCTCTCGGGTCCAGCAGGAGGACATGAGATGCACCAGGAAGAAGTCCCAAGGGAGAAAAGATCTTTCCTGTCCTGGCAGCCCTGTTACAGTAAAGAACCTACCAGAATCACACTCCTCATCTCTTAGGTGGAAGAAAGGGGAGAGAAGGGCATGTGGGGTTCAGGTCATGTAAGGATCACACAGGAGATCCCAGAACACTTCCCCATGGATCCCAGCTAGAGCCTGCACTGCCTTCACTAGCAGCTAGAGATAGACGGAGCCTCTGAGCAGATGTCACCAGGGGCCATGTCACCAGGGGGCACGTGCATTCATCAGCCACTCAACACCCTTCACTGAGAGAGAAGTTCTGCCCTGTGCTGTGATGGGTGTGGAGCAGATGGAAAGCAAGACGAATGCTAGCCCTCCAGGAGATCACAGAACAGGGCAATGACATAGTATGGAGAAACACTACCTAATGCATGTGAGAGTGTGCAAAGTCAAAAATGCCAGATACAGAGAAATGCCAAAGACGTAGACAGAGGGGGTCAGGAGCCTTGGAGGAGGTTGTTTAGAAGCTGAGCCTTGAAGGGCAGGGAAGGTGTAGCAGCAGGACACAGAGGGCCCCTGGGACAGGCAAGGGCCTCCTCAGCATGGCGATGGATGGTGAACAAGGTAAGAAAGAGGCAGGGGCACATGACCAGATGACCTGCCAGGGGTCATCAGGTCATCGGGCCTGACCAGGGGTCCTCAGTGACTCTCCAGAACCTCGTGTCTGGTGATGGCAAATCTGAGTCTCAGCTGCTGGCAGAGTTAGCTGTGGGTTATTTCAAATCCCAGACCTCTGAATAATGAATGCACCCACCCTAACATTATGAGATTGGTTCATCAATGCTGGGTTTTTTAAACCTATTTATTTACTTGCAAGGAGAGAGAGAAGAATGGGGAGAGAGAGAGAGAGAAAGAGAGAGAGAGAGAGAGAGAGAGAGAGAGAGAGAGAGAGAGAGACTGAGGCCATGCACAGGACCTCTTGCTGCTGCAACTTCAGATACATGTGCCACTTTGTGCATCTGACTTTACATGGGTGTTGGGGAATTGAACCCCAACTGTCAGGCTTTGCAAGCAAGAGCTCTAACCGCTGAGCAATCTCCCTAGCCTTCTTCAATGTCCTTTTTAAGAAAAACTTTTATTTATTTGCAAAGAGAAAGATAGAAAAGGGGTGGGAATAGGTATGGCAGGGTCTCCTGCCACTGTAAATGAACTCCAGATGCATGTGCCACTTTGTGCATGGGTACTTGAACCCAGGATAGCAGGCTTTTCAAGCAGTGCTTTAACCACTGTGCAATCTCTCCAGCCCAATCAATGCCCTTTATAACTAGAAACTGGCTTTAGAATTAAGCCTATGAGGATAAATTTTTTGATAAGTGAATCAGAGAGGAACCTAATATCACACACCAGCACTTTACCTCTGTTTTTTGACAGCCACAGCCAAAGTGTGCCCTTCAACTATCTTCCCAGCTGCAAGTGGGGGCTCCCCACATGGGTTGCTGTGGTTATCCTCTTGTACTTGTACCTCAAGAGGTTTGAGAGCCTCCATCCAGACTAGGAGGGTATCCCCTGCCCTGGCCAACAGGAATGTGGGAGCTAGGATACCCCCCAGACTACTTGAGAACCTGAAGAAGGTGAGACAAAATCCACAAAGCACTCAGGTGGCAGCTCTGGGAGACCAGCGAGGGGGATGGAATCTGGAAGAAGCCACTTCCAGGAAGGAGGCAATACTGCTCTCCTACCAGGCTGCAACCATGACATCATACTTAATGCAGCGTGGATGGGTTTGTCTTATAGGTCTGGTGGCCCAGAAGTCTGACAAGAGGCTAACTGGGCTGGAAGCATAGTGTCAGCAGGACTACCTTCCTTCCAGAGGTTTTGGAGAGAGTCCATTTCCTGCTCTTCTCCAGCTTTTGGTGGCTGTTGCATTCCTTAGCTTGTGGGTCTGTGGGTTAGTGGGGAAGTTGCAGCATGCATCAACTCCCTATTCATCCACGGAGCTGGGTGAGCAGAGGCTTGGAATAGCTGTGAGCCAATGGGCATAGTCGCCTGGGAGAATTCAGCAGTGGGCAGTTCTTGTTTATAGTATAGAGAGCAATTGTTTATATAGAGGAAAGTCAGAGGTAGAAGCATAGGAAGCAAGGAGATTGGTAGGGGCAAGATCTGTGGACATCTCATGAGTATGATTGGTAGGGGCCAGTACCCTTTGGATACCTATTTTGCATAGATAAATTGAGGGGGCTACGTGACTCTATACATGTATAATAGACATGTATAGAATGGTGATGTCAGCAGAGGAAATGTAGCCTTATTGTTTAGGTTTGTTATTGCAGCTGGACTAAGTTTAGACCTTGAATTGCCTGCTTATCTTAGGGCACAGCTGTGGCCTGCCTGGGGGCTGGAGTGTTCAGGATTGCTAAGATTTATAGGGGCCCTCAGACTTCCTTATCAGAAGGAGACAGTCCTAGAAGCCTGCCCGACTCAGCAAAACCCTCCATCCTCCATGCCCATCCTCCATGCAGGGTCCCACATTAGCTCATGGCCACATCACTTCATCTCTTCTTCTCATTGCCTTCTCCTCAGGAGCCAAGTCTCCCTTGCCTTCTGCTGACTTCCTCTTTAGAAGGTAACTTCACAAGTTCAAGTCACGGTGATGTTTAAGGCTAGATTTTTAAGCAGTCTTCAGCCCAACACAGATGCTAAGCCGATTCATTCATGCATTTGATAATTCAATTTCAAGTTCGAGCACACACTCTATTTGAGATGCTGGATCTATTCTAAAAGTGACCACCCACATGAGTTAGGTAAAGTCCTCTCCTTGCAGCGCTTGCTGTCAAGCTGAGGAGACCTGCCTACACAAGAAACAGATGTGTAAGCTATCAGCCACTCTCAGAGGGAAGATCTCCAGGGGCTGAGGCTTTGGAGCAAACAAACACAGGGAATAGCATGCCTTGCTTTTCTCCAGGGGGCCTTAGGGGACTGTCCATGACTGGGACGAACAGATCTGATGCTTAAAGATGGGGGGGTTGGAAGAGATGCAGACAGTTTGTTTGACAGAGAGCAGGGATGGGGAGGGTAGAGGAAGGAGGAAAACAGCAATCCTGGGGTGGGTGGAAGGAAGTCATTCCCTCCATTTCTACAGGACGTCTTGATTTTTTTCTCTATTTAATCAATGTACTTTATTTTTAGAGAAGTCTCTAGAATCCCATGTGCCTTCTCTCTCCCAATCTATACTTCCTCTTAGTATTTAGATCTGGTGTTGCTATGGACCATCTGTCACAAATGGAAATCCAATGTGGCTACCTTGTTACTAACTGAAGTTCACAGTTTATATCAGGATTCATTCTTGGTGACAAATGTGTAATGAATAATGTGTGTCCACCAGTGCAGCATTTTACAGAACCGTTTTGCTCTCTGAAAATTGCCTGTGCTCCACCTCTCCGCCTCTCCATCCCTCCATCCCTCCCTACTGGGAAGCTGCTGCTCCTTTACTGTCAATGGTAACTGTGGCTTTTCCAGAGCAGAGCAGGTTGTTGTAGCTGGAATCACAAGGTGTGTAGCCTTTCAAGTCTTAGTATGCATTGAGGGCTTTTTGTTGTTTGATTGTTTTGTTTTGGATTTGGTTTTTTGAATCTTTTTAAATCTCATATTGTATCTCCCTCTGTAGCCCAAGCTAGCCTGGAATTCACTCTGTGGCCCAGGTTGGTCTTGAACTAATAGTCATCCTTCTGCTATGGAATTCTGAGACTACAGGTGTGGACGACCACTTTGTCTTCCCATGTGGGCTGGAGAGATGGCTCAGTGGTTAAGGCACTTGCCTCCAGTGCCTAAGGGCCAGGGTTCAATTCCCCAGGACCCACATAAGCCAGACCCACAAGGTGGTGACCCTGGTGTGCTCTCTCTCTTTCTCTCTCTCTCTCTCTCTCTCTAGCTCTCTGCTTGAAAATGAATAAATAAAATATTTTTAAAAAGAGTTCACATGTGTATGTAGGTGTGTTCATGTGTATGTGTGTGCATGTATATGTGTGCTCATGAGTGTGCATGTGTGTTCATGTGTGTGTGCATGTGTGTATGTGAGTTCATGTGTATGCATGTATATATGTGCTTGTGTGTGCATGTGTGTGCATGCGAGTTCATGTGTGTGCATGGTATGTGTGCTCATGTGTGTGTTCATGTGTGTGTGTATGTATGTGTGTATGTGCCCATGCATGTGGAGGCTAGAGGATGACCTAAGATGTTTCTCCTCAGGAACAGTTCACTTTTTTCCAGACATGTTCTCTTTAGCCTGGAGCTCACCAAGTACACGAGACTGGCTGTCCATTGAGGCCCAGGAATGCACCTGTCTCTGTTGAAAAATATCCACCTCTCCTTGAAGAGCCTGAACAGCGAAAGTAAGGCATTTGTTTTCAACCATGCAGAATTAGGCCCAGCACAGACAAAAACCGTGGTGCCCCATCTGAGCATAGAGAGTAACTTTTTGTAGTTCCTGAATGTGGTGGGTCTCTTCTTCCCTTTCCCCATTGGTTGGGTACTTGGGTAGGTACAATCTTTCCCAGATGTCTTGTTACATCTGTATATCTTAACAAAAACCTTCCCCAACATGGTACATGGCCCTCAGCTGCTGGGGTGTTAATAATTCTTCACTCTAAACCTTTAGTTTGGAACTGGGGGAGGGAGGTTGGGGGCAGATAGGAATCCCTGGTAAACAGGTGCCAGCAGGGGCCCAGTGTCTCCTACTTATCTATAATTGAGCTTAAGTTGATTTAAGGCACTTTGATCTTGAAAATGGACCATCAAATTTTTATTTCCTATAGTCTCCACCTCTCCAGAGGTAGACTTACAGCTGTGTACTACCACATCCAACTTTATTTCACATTAAGTTCTGGTGGTGAAACTCAGGAATTCACACTTGCAAGGCAAACACTTTACAAGCAAGTGCCTTTAACTGCTGAGCCACCTCCCCAGCCCTGTAAGCACTTCATGGACTGAGCTATCTCTCCCCAGCCTAACTCACTTCTTTTTATTAGTGAAAATATTGTGCTGTATGGATGTACCGTCACTTTTTTATCCATTCACTTATTAAAGAAAAGGCATTTGGCATGCATCCATTATTTTCAGTAAATAAATTTCCTTTAAACATATGGCTAAAGGTTTTTGTGTGGATGTATTTTCAGCTCATCCAGAGAAACATTTATGCAATGGCTACCATCTTGTTGCAGAGACAGGTCACCCGAGCAGAAGCAGCTGAAGGGAGGAAAGGGTTAATTTTGGCTTATAGTTTTGAGAGGAAGCTTCATCATGGCAGGGAAAGCATGGTAGAAGCAAACAGCCAGGTGGGCATCACATCTCCAAAGCAGCAGGAAGGAAGTAGCCTATGTACTGAGCCATATTATCCAAAAGCTTGCCTCAGAGACACACCTCCTTCCAGCAAGCCTCCACCTTCCAAAGGCTCCAGAACATTCCCAAATTGCCACCAGCTAGAGACAGTACCAAGTATTCCAAACACCTGAGCCTAAGGGTGACATTTAATTCAACCACCACAATGTAGGAGCTTGGTTGGGCTGTGTGGTAAGAATGTGTCTAGTTGTGATGGAGAGGTTGCTCAGTGGTTAAGGCCCTTGCCTGCAAATCCCAATGGCCTGGGTACCCACATAAAGCCATATGCACAAAGTGGCCCATGCATCTGGAGTTCATTTGCAGCACTAAAGGCTCTGGCATGCCCCCCCTTCCCTCTCTCTCCTTTCTGTCTCTCTGAGCTTGCAAGTAATTAAGCAATTAAAAAATAAAATTTAAAAAGTAATATGTCTAGTTGTATAGGAAGCTGTAAAACTGTCTTCCAAGGGGCTGTAACATTCCCGCTGCCCCTCCCTCAACACCCTCCCAGTATTGGATACTGTCTGTGCCTTGGATTTTGGCCTTTGTGATGTGTGCAAGGAGGCACTCACTGCTCTAGTTTACAGTTCTCCAGTGGCATATGTGCTTACTCAGTAACACAAAGAAAGGTGTTATCAAGCTACAGAAAGACATGGGCGATCCTTAAATGCACACTCATTTTACTTGCTTAGCTGTTCTGATCATTTGTTCCTTTATAAATGAAGCTGTCCATTTGCTATTGTTTAAAGAGTTCTTTGTAAATTTGTAGATACAAGCTCGTTATCAGGTACCCGTGTCAAAAATAGTCTCGCCTAGTCTGTGGCTTGTGTTTTCATTCTCGTATCTGCCCCTCCCTTTTATTCTTTGTCTAACTTCAGTTTTGAGAGCATTAAGTATGAGCATATCAAAGAGGAGAGGAATGAGATGTTGCAATTACTTTCGTGTTGCTGGACAAACATCTGACCAGAAGCAGCTTATGGGAGGAAAGAATTTTATTTATTTTATTTTATTTTTTATTAATTTTATTCTGCTTACAGAATCCAGGGGAAACACCATCAATGGCAGAAAAAGCTGGCTCACTTCCATAGATTCAAGCAGAGAGAACCGCCAATAGCCAGCAAATACCAACAGTCAGAGCTCCAAAATCCTCTGTACAAACCTTAGGACTGGACTACATGATGGGCCCCACTGACACACCTCTCCTTAGAAGGGCTCCACCTGCTGGAGACTCAAGTTACAAGCTTAATCTTTACAAAAAGTGCTTGAGTCTATGGGGCCATACATTTAACCCTCCCCACCAAGAGGGTGTAAGAAGTGATGCTGGAGTTATGACTTCGATTCACTCTTGTTTTCTTTGAGAAATGGGTTGAAGCTGCCCTTTCCTGTTTCTTTTAATGTGTTTTTCTGTTTGAAAGAACCATCCATCAGGGGTGGACTTCACATCACTTACACACCTGAGCATAGTCTCTGCATCTGCTCATAGGCCTACCTCTATCAGGACCGTGACCTTCAGAAGGCAGAGACTATCCTCATCCCTCACTCTTTCCTCAAAGCCTGCTCTGCTAGTTGGTGCCTTAGTAGGCAACTATGGAGTGTTGAAAGATCCACTTGAATAAGAATAAAATCAAGAGGATCACCTTCCCTGTGTGCCTGTCCTTCTTCAGACTTCCCTAGGCTGTGTACACCAGAGTTGCAATGTTTCCCCTTCCTTCTGAACATCTGGCCCCTTCCCAGCATGCCCAAGGGATCCATTCCTTAGGCCAGTTCCGCAGGCCAATTTATGCTCTGCCCCTCCCTCAGCAGCAACAATTGTATTGTTTTGAAACACAGAGTTTCACTATGTAGCCCAAGCTGGCCTAGAGCCTAAGGTTTTCTTATCTCAGCCTCCCCTAGTGCATGCCATGGCACCCAGCGGGATGTCATTGTTTCTCATGTATAAGTCACTCTAGGCAGAAACTTGGGAGAAGCAAGAATAAAACCCAAAAAAGGTTCTGAATCTAAAAGACAGAGGAAAAATTAAATCAAAACATCATACAGATCTGGGGAGATGGCTCCTTGGTTAAAGCCTCTTGCTTGCAAATCTTGACAGTCTGGGTTCAATTTCCCAGTAGCCACGTAGAGCCAGACACAAAAAGCAGTGCTTCTCTCTGGTGTTCCTTTGCAGTGGCATCACACACACACACACACACACACACACACACACACACACACACACACACACACGTTACAGTTTCAGGCAAGTCCAAAGATTCCAGGCCTGACCCCTCCCCCTGAGTGGAAGGTGTTTGTAGCTAGAGTTCAAACCTTGATATTAAAACTGATTGGTCAAGTATGAACCAACCAGCTGTCTCTCTGGCTTACCTGGCCAAGGTCTTAAAAAGTCACTGAAACAAAGTCCAGCTCTCTCTTCCCTCCACATGTCTCCCTAGGAGAAGGACTTCTAAATTTCCAGGCCTTAGGAAGGGAAGTCCTTCCCCCACCACAGCCTAATGGCTAGTGGGGGGGGGCTCAAGATTTTTACCACATGAAACTTTTTCCTCATGATGGGAGCCCTCTGTTATCTTTCCTTCTTTTGCTTGTTTAGCTGAACAGCATAGATTTTGTTAAAACCTCGCCCATATGCTCTATCCACACTGGTGTCTGGAGAACTCTGTAACTTCCCGTTTTTCTTTAAATAAAGCCTCCCACTATACCTTATCCTCTGGTGGTCTATAATTTTAATTCTTTAACTTTATAGACAAGAATTCAGATATAACCCTACCAACTGACCACAGGCAGAAAGCTGAGATCCTGGCAAGAGATGAACCACCCCAGTCATATGGTGGAGGATCCATATGGAACCCCGCAGAGAATGATTGGATGAACAAGGGACCCATAGCCATAGCCATTCAATCAACAAAGGATAAGCCAGTGTGACAGAAACCAACGAATCTCGACACAAAGATGCCTAAGCTCACAACATTAAAGCAGCCTTAATACTCACCCACCATGACTCAGGGAACTGAGCGGAAGAGGGGGCAGAAAGATTGTGAGAGCTGTGGTGGGGGAGATTATCAGAGACTTGGCAACCCTCAGTAACAACACACTTGGGTCAGGAGAACCCCGCTGAAGACTGGGCTATCCATGGTCCCCTACCACTAAGACTGATCCAGACGGCCCACAGAGGAGGATATCCAGCTGACTGGGGATGGG